>JACJUY010000383.1:143212-181822 GCA_014220935.1 Platorchestia sp. MABIK
TAGCTTGTGTAGACATGTGACCGAGGCATTTTGCACTTAGCCGCTGTACTGAGAGCGCCAGCAGAAGAAGTAGTCAGACAGCTGCGGCAGCTAAGGTGGGGCCGATGCAGCTAGTCGGCCGGGATCAGTCAGTCAAGAGAGTCAGTCAATCAGTCAGTCAGAGAGTCAGAGAGAGAGCGAGACAGAGCAGATCTAAGTTTTGTACCGCGCAGGTCGTAAACTGGTGCGTGGGTTGCTGTTTCTGAAAGCTCTGCTCGTACGCCGTGTATTTATGTGTAACACGCGCGGTTGCCAGTGTTTTGGCAGGACTGTCAACAATTGCGCCTGCGGGTTGCCTCAGTATCCGTGACTCAGTATCTGCCTCGTGTTTTGAGTATCAGTGTGTCAACCGTATGAAGTGCATATTTTACCCGTTTACCCCGATTAAACAATTTTTAAACTGTCTTTAATAAACGTGAGCTTTTAATTACGTTTTAGAATACTAAGTATTTAATAAAGTGCATTTCCTTTGGTTGATTTAACCACGTTTTAATAAATTATCAAACTATCCGTAATGTTTAAATGTAGGCCCCACTTTCACACTGCATTGGAAAGCATAATTTCCGTGGAACAGGAAAAGGAAATGTAGGATATTTGGCAGGAATTTATTGAGTCGAATCGCCTGTCGGCAATTTAAAATGTGGCGAGATATCCTGATGCAGCAGTTTTCGTAAACAAGAGAAAAGTTTACTAGTCACAGATGTTGGTGACTAAGTAAGAAGTTTTCCGGCCACAGACAAAAAACAGGATCAGTTATTCAACTGTTATGATGCTTCATTAAAGTTTTGTATAAGTGGGACTAAATTTCACCCGTTTAAGTTAGGCTTGCATAAGTTACTGCAAAACTCGACCGGATGTGTATTGTCTAAAGTTCTCAGATACGAAACTGGGGGCTTTATCTTGTATGAATGTGCATTAAGAGGGAATTGTAAGCCGTAACAAAGAGCTGGACTAACGTTGGCCTCCACTCTGTTTTCTAATCATTGAAGCAAATTTAAGCATCTGCGTACACAGATTTTGGTTATTTTGAGTGATTTTGAAGATTTCACTTGTGAATGCATACGTTGGGTTTGGTACATTTTCTATTTCAAAGTTTTCTCAAGGTTCCAGTATGGGTTGAAAACTTTTAATTTTTTTGAGGCTAACACAACTGCGTTATTTATTGTAAGAATATTTCGTGGGACAAGATTGTGTCACTTAACGATAGGTTTGTGGCGATAAAAAATTGGAATGAGCTCATTAATACTAATTAATGCACACTTTGTGTTGCAACTATTGTTTGTGTGGCTGTTGTACTTAGTGTTGTCCAGTCAGAATATTTCACAGTTGATGCTCCGGAAATGGTGGTGCTTTACTCTTCAATAAAATTAATTAAACCAATTATTCGATTATTAAACGAAAAATTCAATGAGCAGATTAGTCTAAATAAAAATTATGTAAATTCTTTCTAGAAAGGCAATGTTCACTCAGAAACTGGCTCTACACTTAATTTTTCTCAAGAAATTTTTTTGTTTATCATTATTTGTATTGTGTTTTATGTGTATTTCAATTATATTTGTATGTACTGCTCTCAAGAACCCACCAGGGTCATTGCACAATGCGAGTCTCTTTTTGTGCAAAAAACTCCTAATTTATCATGGTCAACCATCTCATCATACTAGAAAAGTCACCAGGCAAATTTATCGTGAGTGTGTGCAATTATTGGACATAGTGCGAGTTCGGTTAACTTACCTGTACAATGTACATTGCGGAAAGTTTTCAAAAATTTCTCTTTTATACCCTTCCAGTTGACCCAGAGGAGGGCTTGCAGCTGCGTGTGTGGACAGATACGTTTTCGTCGAACAAATTGCACGTTCATGTGGGCACGAGCTCCGGAGGCAGTGGTGGCCGCTCTCACACCGTGTCTGTGCGCCTCACTGACGTCGCAGGCAGGCCTCTCCAACTCCAGCTGAAAGTCTCTCAAATCTACGGCAAGGCGCTGAGGGTCAGTTGAGTCTCGATTGTTGTTGAGATTCTCTCTCCAGCCAAGCGTTATCAGTAGAGTCTCTGCTATTTATTGAGGTTCTTTAGGTAGCCTTGCACTCAGTGCTAGTTGAGTCTCCACTGTTTCTTGATGATCTTTATACATCAACTAGCATAGGGTCAGTTGAATCTCCGCTGTTTGTTGGGATTCAGTATGCAAATCAATAGCAAGGCGCTCAGTGTTAGTCAAGTATGTCTGTTCTATGCTTTATGTGTTTGGTTATTTAAGTCTCATGCTTCAAACTTGGTACCCCATGTCACAGAAAAAATTTTCGCTGCTTCATTTCTTCATTTTTATATGTGCGCCAGTATTTTGGGAGTTGGTGCACTCTGCATTGTTTCTATATATGAGATCCTTGTATAATTGGTGAATCGTAAGTTACGATTGTTGATTTTGTTGGAAAAGCTACAACTCATTCTCTGGGGGACCTTTTTCTGTGTAGTTATGATCTCACTGGCTATTGTTGATATGAGGCCTATTTCTAATTCTGTTTAGTAATTCTTGCTGTGACCTATTCTTCTTAACTTAATCATGTTTGCAGGAGTGGTGTGCTGTGGAATTTTTCTTAGCTACCACCAATGTGCGCTTTTTCAATTCCCAATAATACGCCTAACGCTTGTCAACCCTCAGCATCAAGGTTAACCTGTATGAACGTGTGTACTAATTATTATCCGTCATAGAGGAGTTGGTAGAATTATTTTAATATCGTAGCAGGGTAAATTACTTATACAACCTTCTGTATTTTTCATCAGGTAAGCGTGTTTGCACTTTACTGGCTTGTCAACAAGACCGGCCTGCCCCTCGTCTTCAAGCAGGAGGGCTGTTCTGCTGACGCTGCTGGTGCGTGCCCTTTACTCACTTAATGAATCCAAACACAGAGTTTCACTATAGTAGGATTTGGATTCCAATTATATCAGTAATGGTGAAAGTTTCATTTGTGTCATCACTTAGACTTTCACTTTCTTTCTTGCATAGTGCAAATTCCCAATTGTTTATAATTTGTATTTGTTCAAATGCCGACAATTTCAGCTTAGTTTTGTAGGATTCATATTAACAATTGTCGGCCTGACAAGGCCAAATTAACAAAATAAGCTTCAATATCGTCTCCACTTGTGTGACTGTGCGCGGAAATCTTTGGAATGGGGACCACCGTCTCACAGAATCCTTCAGTTGCAGTGCTTTCAATGCTTGTACTTTCAGGTCAAGAGAGCGAGCACGAAGTCGCCCGATGTGGCGCCCCGCTCCTGTTCTCCTTCTGTGACCGGGACACCGCCCCCATGCTCACCATGCGCGCCGGCAAGCAGCTCCACCATCGCGCTCGCCCTCACTTCTGCCACAGACTTCCACTCACACAAGGTAAGTAGCTTCCATTTGTGATGTCCTGACTTTACGCCACAAATTAATGGGTGAAGTATTAGTTGGCTGTTGAAAGCGGGGGTGTTCATTTCAAGTTAAGTGTTAATTGTTCATTTGTAAAAACTGTTTTTAAATGAGCTGTGTAAATGCGCTTTTTTTTTCCTGCTGTTCTTCTATTATTGAGTTGAGGTATCTTTGGAATGAATTCCAATCAACTCAAACTACAAGTCACTAAATGAAATTGTCATTGATTGTATAGGGTGTGCTGCAAAAAATCGAACCCTTTTTTCTATACATATATTGTAAAAGTGGAAAAGCGACTTACTAAACGAGTGTTACCTACTTGAAGTTATGGAATTATTGATTGATGCAGCCTCTCAGTCTGGACCAGGAATGTTCTTAACAATAATGTTGCTCAGGAGGTTGGGTGCGCCGTCTGCGGGTCACGCTGCCCGACAACAGGCCCGACGTGGTGTACATCGTGGGGGTAGACGTGCGGCCTGGCAGAGGCCGCTACAGAGACACCCTCATGGTCACCGTCTCTCCCAGGTTCCAGGTTGAGAACAGGTACTCGTGTGCTGTGTCCTTCACTGCTCAGCTCTGTGTGATGTTTCGCCGCTGATTTACCTATGAAATGATTCATCCGTTTTGCGATTCATTTTAATTTTAGAGTAATCCATTTGTTTCGTGACTGATTTAGTTTCACCACTGATTTAGTTATACAATAATCCATCCTTTTCATGACTGATTTAGTTATGCAATAATTCATGCGTTTTGCGATTCATTTAGTGATAAAATGATCCTTATGTTTCGCGACTGATTAAGTTACCAAGTACACCACGCGTGACATGTTGGTTTAGTTTGCCCATGCAACTGATTTGTTTGGGGGCAAATATTTTTATTATGAGATAGTTGTAAAACAGTATTGGCAATGCAGGTTGTATTCTCTATTGTGCTTAATGTTATGGCTAAAAGCAGAGCGTGGACCTGACAACCAAGTAGCCAATCAAACAGACAAGATTATCAAAATTTCTTGGCCCTTTACGTCGTGAATTCTTTGCACAACCAGTAGGAGTGCTGCGAACTATACGTCGCTCGCACACCAAGTTTGTTAAATAACTTAAGTATCGCGTGCAAAACTGACTCAACAATGAACTCTGCTTGAAGATAACATATACCTAAGTCGTTATTTTCATTTACTAGAAGTTCTGAGTGTAATTTAGTACATAAGAAGCTTGTATTTTTTGTGTGACGAATTCGTCACATTCGGGCGCATTGAGATATGCATACTACAGCATTGGTGACTTGTAGCGGCAGATTGTTTATCTAACTTGTTTTTACACCTTAAACAAGTCAAGATGAGCTTGGTTGAATTGGGTTCGGCTGAGTTTTGTAAGTTTAATAAATATCCATGCATATTTTCCCTAGCTAAAAACGGTATTTATGACCATACAGGTTGATTATTTTTATTTGCAGAAGTACGGCATACAAATTTTTGGCCAGCTAGGCAATTGATACTAATTGTAATTACACTATTAGTTCACGAGGGCCCCCTCGGTTTATCTCCTGTCATCCATCTTTACGTTACCGTTGCTACTGGTATCAATAAAACCATCACTGTAATCAGGTCATCACATGACCTGACCATCATGCGACCTGATCTCATAACTACTATCATTAATGCCATCACTGTGATCAGATCATCACACGACCTGACACCATTACTACCATCATTAATGCCATCACTGTGATCAGATCATCACACGACCTGACACCATTACTGCTATCATTAATGCCATCACTGTAATCAGGTCATCACACGACCTGATCCCATTAATACTATCATTAATGCCATCACTGTAATCAGGTCATCACACGACCTGATCCCATTACTACTATCATTAATGCCATCACTGTGATCAGATCATCACACGACCTGACACCATTACTACCATCATTAATGCCATCACTGTGATCAGATTATCACACGACCTGACACCATTACTACTATCATTAATGCCATCACTGTAATCAGGTCATCACACGACCTGATCCCATTACTACTATCATTAATGCCATCACTGTGATCAGATCATCACACGACCTGCTGCTGGCACAAACTTGCTGCACGGACGGCAGCATCACCAGCGGCGAGAGCACGTGGCTGCGCTGCCTGCCCAGCAGCTTCCTCGCCTTCCACTGGCCCAGGCTCGACAAGGACCAGCTCCTCTCCATCAAGATACTCTCCCCGCACCACGGCTACTGGTCCGGCGGGTTTACCATCGAGAAAATAGATTCCTTTCATCTCAATCTCAGGTTCACTTCCAATCCAATTTGGTCTCTTACAAATTAGTGTTTGTGCTTTTCATATTGATGCTAAGTTTGCATTGATGCTCGCGATTTTGTTCGTGAAGTTATGTTCATTTTGAAATTGTATTCGTTATGGAATTCTCATATTAATGTTTGAGCTTCTGAAAGATCTATCAGAAGCGCACCTAAACATGTAATCTTGCTTGTAACTTGTAATCCAAGTTTTCAAAGTAAATTAAGATTATGTTAAAAAGAATTCAGTTAGTTGATGTGAGCACTTCTCTTAAGGTTCCTCAGCTTTTAACCTTTCACTTTTTGCAGTCATCAATAAATTTTATTTTTTTGGTTAATGCGACTCTATTCTTCCCTTTTTCATGCTTAATTTTGATATTTATTCCATTATTCCTAAATTTGTGAGTCTTTGTCTGTATTTGCTCACAGTTTTTATAATTTTCTTAGAT
This sequence comes from Platorchestia sp. MABIK, assembly GCA_014220935.1. Taxonomy (NCBI): domain Eukaryota; kingdom Metazoa; phylum Arthropoda; class Malacostraca; order Amphipoda; family Talitridae; genus Platorchestia; species Platorchestia sp. MABIK. The sequence goes on from JACJUY010000383.1 coordinate 149,402, forward strand.
TATATTGATAATAATTTCTGGTTTTTACTTTTCAAGAGATTAATCTAAACTTACGCTACACCAGTCTGAAGTAGAGCATGAGTACCCCAAACCATAATTTTTCATATTTTAATAGGAATCTTAATCTACCTTTGTTTGAACGATTATTCTTGAATTTTCCAGTCGTCGTTTTGAATTTTTGTTGAAATTGTTTTTAAAAGCTCTCTTTGAGGTCATATCTTGAAACTCTATAACATCCTTTACCAGTTTGGTGCTCATCGTTTCTTGAACGTCGTTCTACAGTAGAGGATTTTTTTTAAACTCTCTTTAGCATCACCTGAAAATTTGGTTCACTAATCAAGTTTTGTGACTACAGAGGAGTGGAGGGCGAGAGCTGCTTTTTGAGGGTTGAGACGTTGATCATGGACGCGACCTTCTTCTTGGTGATCACTGACGCTGACAACTTCCCGCCGCCCTTCAGAATTGACAACTTCTCTGAAGTGCCCATCATTTACTACCAGGTGCGTGTGTCTCGACAGCTCAGCGATCCTCCTAGTAGTTCTCATCTTTAATCGAACATTCACGCTTGTACGTACCTGCGTCGCCTTCTAAGATCTTTGACTCTGTTTGCTAATGTTAGTGCTAACTCACTGTTAGCTGTGAAATTTTATTCGAGAAAACGCTTTATTCTTGACGTGTTGTGCTAAAGTAACTAAATAGGGTGTCCCACGAAAAACGGCACCAGAATTCAAAATAACAATTCAAGGCTATTAATGCATTTTTATTGTTTTGACCTAATTCTCTGATGAATACTTTTCAACAAATTCGTACTACTTTTTTATAAGTTGGTATTAGTGTATCCGTTTTAAGAGAAGAAATCCGTCAAACGTGCCGTGTTGTGCAGACGGGAACGCAAAGCTCACACGTGCGCTCGGTGGTGCGGCCGCACCGCTCGGTGGCGTACGCGTGGGACGAGCCGACCATGAAGCCTCACCTCACGTGCGTGGCGCCAGGGGGCGTCTCCGCCACCTACAACCTCAACGAGCTCAGGCCGGGGGCCAACCTCACCTACGAAAACTTCATCTACATCGCCTTCACCGGCACTTTCCAGCAGTGAGTCGCGTTGGGATTTTGCGCTTTCCAGCAGTGAGTCGCGTTGGTATTTTGCGCTTTCCAGCAGTGAGTCGCGTTGGGATTTTGCACTTTTTAATAGTGGGTGGGGTTAAGATTCTCGTGAGGTTAAGATTTGTTACTTTCTAATAGTGGGTGGGGTTAAGATTTCACACTTAATAGTATTGGGTGGGGTTAAGATTTGTTACTTTCTAATAGTGGGGGGGGGTTAAGATTTGTTACTTTCTAATAGTGGGTGGGGTTAAGATTTGTTACTTCATAGTAGTGGGTGGGGTTAATGTGTCACTTTCCAGCAGTGAGTGAATTAAAATTTTGCACTCACTAGCGGTGAGTGTGTGTTAGTTTTCTACACTAAATGGTCCCTTCTCGTTGCTCTCTCAAGATTGCCTTTATGGTGGCTAGATAATCATAAACTAATAAAACAAAATGTGCCTGCTAAGTTCATCCATAGATTTTATATGACAATACGCAGCTGTGACAAAAATACATGTGAAATAAGTGCAGGTTGGTGCTTCTTCTATGCAGCACTAATGAGGCATGGTTTAATGCGTAATTTTCTTGCTTCTGGTGACCGATTATGAAGGTAACCCATTGAGGTTCGTCAAGTTGTGCTGTTGGAGTTCTCAAATAAGTAGGACCGAATGCAACATGAATGTATATCTTCGACTCCATGTGAGGTTGTATTGGAAGCACCGACTTGTTCTTGACCTCCTTTCTTTTGTGCAAGTCATGCATAGCTTCATCAGTATTGAATATTTCGCCCCCCAGGGGGATACAAGTATTTTATCTATGTGAATTAGCACTCTTAGGGGAAATGTGTCGGGGCCCAAGCTGAGAGTTAGGTAGGCCTTCTTTTTGTTGAAATAAATGTTTTTTGTCATGTTAAGGACCACCTTTTTTTCGATTCATTGCTGTTTTGTTTTTCAGCGTATACTACTTCTTCAACTTTTATGTTGTTTCATAACTTCTTCCTCAACTTACTGTTTCTGTGCACCTTGTTCTGCATAGATTCCGCGTTCCCTTACCTCCGTACTTGATGTTGCCTTCCTCCTTTCTTTCTTTGGAACGTCTTTGTTGCGGTTAGGGATGCTTATACTAACATCTAATCTCCTCTATCAGGCCTACGCCATTCTGACTGTGAGTATTAATGCTTGTCTGCTTCTGATGACAACGAGCTTGGTGCCAGAGACTATTGTATCAGCATGCTGTTGCTTAGTTCGGAAACTGTCATCCTTCATTTCTGTCACATCCATCAATTTAGTTGAGAGATTAGTTTTCGGATCATGTCATTCAGTCCATTAGTGTGGAAATACTTTCATTTTTTCCCCTTTAAGCTAAATGTCCATCTTTTTTAGTTGAAAAGTTTTACTAGGTGATATGACCGATATTTTAACACGTTGACTGCGTATTGGGACATGAGTGTACCACTAGGTAAATTGCTCATTCACTTACTGGTATGAATGAATATTATCATACGAGGTAGAATGTTATCAGGCAATTATTTTTTATATTTTTAGAAAGGATATGAAAATATTCGAGCAGTAAAGTTGATTTCCGAGTACTGCTACTCACAACTTTACCAAACCAATCGTAACAACTACGGAAACGTAGTCAACGTATTAACGTACGTAATGTGAGGAATTTGACTCGCATGCATCATACAGAAGCCATTAACCCATCCTCTTTGAGAATTGAGGGCGTCTCAAAGTATTCCTTCGTAGTTTTATCGCGCGCAAAACGCAATCATACGTGTGCGATGACCACCCAGCTGAGCATACCCCTGTTGACATTTCTAATCACCTCTGGGTTGTTGGTTTAATAAACTTTCCATGTAAGTTGAAAGTTACTGCGCCGTGGTTAGTTTACATCAGAAGTGTTCAGACTCTCCACATTCTTTGAGGGTACGACACTGTGCATTCGGTTACTCTTTAGTTATTGTTTCCAAATTGAGGGTATTTGCATTAAAGTTAGCTTGAAACTTTTCATCCTCTCCATCTTCAATATATCCTACTCACTTACAAATTATGACTGAATGTCCCCTTCAGTTTTCACAGTCTCTGGTTTGTGTGCTTTTGTGCGAGTGCCAAACTTTGAAGCAGTGATCACCTGCTTTAGAGTATTCGATGCTTCATCCTTTTCCCTTCACGAGTTTTTCTTCACTGGCGAAGTCGTTAGTGATATAGAGAAGATCCCTGTGTTCCTGTGTTGCGCCGCAGTAGCTAAACCCCTTAGCGTGCATTCCTGTGTGCTGTACGTGGTGAATGTATTTTTTGTCGTGATGTTAAAATAAATGCGTTACTGAATAAAATAAACTGTTAAAACAATACAGCCAATTGATGGACTTCTAACATTTAAATGCACTACTGTGTGTCTGCTTCCGCTCACCATTAAGTGAAAATTTGCAAACATTTACGACGTCATAGCGGGAACAGCCTGCTGTAATCATTTTTTGTTCATTTGGCTAACCTGTATGCCGTTTTCTGACATATTTCTTCAATGTTGATTTTCTCAATGAGATTTCAAGGATTTCAGCCTAAAATACGGCACGGAGCGTAGCCTAGACGACAGCAAAACTTTCGTTGCAGACAGTACCATTATGATGACGTGAATTGTTGTCCCCTGAAGCTTTACCCTGTGAGCTGCATCAGTGATGGAATGCTTCAAGGCTGTTGGAACTCAATGGAATAATGAGATGCTTTTGTTGAGCTGCAAGTGTTTGCTGACATTTATTAGGGGCATTGAGTTAGCTCATCAAACAAGGTGTGCTAGAATAAACCTCCTTGATGTGCCACAAATGAGCGGACTCATATACATAGCATAAAAAATTCAGGTTCTGTTCTTCGGATGTGCTTTCGTAGATGAATCCAGGTGAGTCACATAGAGTATTGCTAAGCATTACTGCCAATTCCAATATCTGAATAAAAAGGTGTTGTTTTCACTTTGCTGACGGTGGCCTACTGCTTGGTAGCCAGTTGCCGAGTCTTCCTTTATGTGTCGATCGTTCTTGTTTAATTTGACATTTTCTAGTTTTGATTTTGCTCTTCAAAGCTAGGAAGACTTGTTTTCCATTGATCTTCTTCATCATTGTCTGAACCAACAGAAAATTTCTATTGTGTAATGAGCGACTTGCTATCTCTCTCTGTAAGAAAATTATAATTGTTTTTACATAAGTATTTTGCATCTCCGAAGCAAATTAAATTTGAACTTTTGCAGTTTAGTAACTTTCCTTTAAACTTTCATATATGAACTTTTACAAGCTTTACTCGTCCGATAAAATATGTACAAGATTTGGCTATTGGAATTGAATTTTTGAGTATTTGAAGTCTAAAGTATTTTGTAAATTAGATCGAGATACTTCAGCAGAGACTATTGGAATTTAAAAGGGAAACTTGTTGATAAAATACCAATGATCATTTTCTCCTGTCATCTATCTCGATTTTAATTTGAACGTCTCTAATACTTCATGGAAAAAGTATAATAAACTGTGTTATATCTGAGCATTTTATTTCAGCTCAATTTTAAAGTTAGATTAGTAAACTATACACCGGTTTTTCCATGGTTTATCGTACAACATACGGTAACTCATAGGAATTATTGGTTACTTGACCGAGGTTGATTAAGACTTTCATGAAAAGTAATGTCATCATTCTATGTTTCGAGAGCACGAATGCCGTGCATATTACAATACAATGGAAAAGAGGGGTTTTCTCAGAAGTCAGATCGAGGTATGGGACGTTGGTAATGTCACAGACCTAGCCAAAGAATAAATGCTGGCCTGTCTTCTAAAGTTGTAGAAAGATTTTGGTTGAACATATAACCTTTACCTTGCATAAGACTAAACACAAATGCCGAGCAGATTGGAAGATGCGGGAACCGTGTCTGCTCAAAAGTTGTATTGACATTTTGGATAAAGATATAACCTTTACCTTGCATAAGACTAAACACAAATGCCGGCAGATTGGAGGATGCGGGAGAAGTGTCGGGAGCTGCCGCTGAAGAGTACGACAGCTCTGCCACCACCCTGCGTCTGGACCCAACTTCCGTGGAGTGTCAGGAGCTCGTGTTGGACGTGGTCCAGGGTGAGCCTCCTGCAGGAATCTCCTGATTTTTGAGTGAAATTTTGTGGGGGTTGTTCTCTATTGCTTGGTAGCTAGATCTCTTTAGTCACGGCTACTAAATTTTTTTGAATGTTTGTTCCCTGTTGCTTGGTAACTAGATCTCTTTAGTCGTGGTTATTGAATTTTTTTGGCTGATTGTTCTCTGTTGCTTGGTAGCTAGATCTCTTTAGTCGTGGTTATTGAATTGTTTTGGCTGATGGTTCTCTGGTGCTTGGTGGCCAAATGTCTTTCGTCAGGGTTTCTGACTTTTTTTAATTAGTCCTCTTTCTAAATGGCCGCTTGTTCATTTCATAAAAGCTTTTGTACCTCTAATGAGAAATAACTCTCGATAGTTTTTCTTTGACTCATTTTGTGAGTAGCTTTCCAATGAAAGAAAGTTTATTTTGCTGAGTTGCTGATAGCTCTCAATGATTTTTTAGCAGTTTTTTAAAGTAACACTGAATAAATTTTTTTAAATTCATTTATTGAATTTCATATTTTAATGATAGGAGGTTGACCTCTGTATTTTCCCCATAGCGCTGAACAAATTTTAAGCAGTAATTTTTTAAAGTAATTCTTTAAAAGTTTTTCGTGTGACTCAATCAATGAGTTATATTATTTCAATGGAAGAAGGTTTATTTTGCCGAGTTACTACAGCAGTATTTTGATGATTTATAGCTGGTAAGCAGCGTTTAATTACTTCCGTTATACTCAGAAGTATTGCGTAGAGCCTTTCATTTATGGGACTCAAAGCTCATCTCCCTGGCACTCTCCTTTAGTGATCATGTCTTTGTCTTGTCCATCAGTATGGTATGACTTCATTGGAAAATTACGATTTCAATTCACTCTCGGAAATTTTGCTACCATTTGACGCTGGTTACTAATATTCTTGTATCTTTCTGATGTTGTCTACCCTCAGAGGGTACAGCTATTGTACCTAAGGGAATGAGCACTTCCAGAGGAAAAATGTGAGGTCCCGAGCTGAGGGTCAGGTAGGCCTTCTTCTTGTTAAAGTAGAATTAGTTTTTGTTTAGTTGTTGACGACTATCTTTTTTCGGTTCACTAGTGTCCTGTTTTTCAGCACCTCTGATTTTCTGCTTCCACTTTAATAATGTTTCATTTCCTTTTCAACTCACGGTTTCTATGGGCTTTTGTTTGGGAGTATACCTTGTTCATAGATTCTGCATTCCCTTAACTCCATGGTAATTGGTGCCTTCATCTTTCTTCTTTTTCGAACAACTTTGTTGCGGTTAGGGAACATAACTAACTAATCTAATCTATTCAAAGATCACCTGTTTCTTCTTTTTTCTTCTCATAAGAACACATTTTATGTGATTGAGAAGACATCACTTGACTTACAAGCTTGTCAGAGACCACCTGTGTGTACAGCGCAGCAGAAGAAACAGAGAATCATCAAACCAGTCTTTTCTTCTTCGACCGTGTCACAATGCTGACGTCACACCATCGAACCAATAACAGCGCTCAGTTTGCGTCTGGTAACACTGCTAGCCCCAAATCAGACACCACTATCGGCCTTGTCGCAATGGTGACGTCTTTCAGTGCGTTTGAAATGAAGCCTTTCTATTGGCTAGCCGAACAATAGGTGTATTTTTTCCCCGTAGGAATAACTTCACCTTGTTCCCTTGGTGCACAGGCACGCGTGTGCAGCTGGCGCGCAAGCAGGTGGGGAAGCGCAGCCAGCTGTGGCGCATGACGTCTACCGGCCGCCTGCAGCACGAGGGGTCGTCGCCCCCCAGCGACCCCACCGCACCGCGCAAGGACGACCGCAACGCTCTGGTGAGATGCCCTCCAATGCATTTCTTACGTTTTTTTTCTCCTTCACTTCTTTCATAGGGTTGTTGGGAGGCTTCTTGTTCTCGATGAGAGGGAAGGAAGCTTGTTTGCCTTGATGTTGTTGTGCTTTTTGACCTCGGTGTTATTCTTTTTTGCGTCGATGTTATTCTTTTTTGCGTCGATGTTATGCTTTTTTGCCTAGATCTTGTTGGGTTTTTGCCTTGATGTTATTGTGTTTTTTTCCATAGATGGTATGCTTTTTTCCATAATTAGTATTAATTACATCTTATTGTGTTTTTTGCCTTGATGTTTATTATGCTTTTTTACTTTGATCTTATGATTTTTTTATCTTGATCTTATTGGGCTTCATTTCGTTCATGTTCTTGTGCTTCTTTGCCTTGATATTATTAGGCCTTTTTGCTTTTGATATGATAAGGCTTTTTTGCGTTGATATTTTAAGGCTTTTTCCTTTGATGTTAAAAGGTTTTTTTGTTTCAATATTCTTAGGATTTTTGCCCATCATCAACTCTCATTATCTTGACTGTTGTATCCGTGGGAATCAGCGCTTCCAAGGGAAATACGTGAGGCCCCGAGCTAATGGGTTAATTAGGCCTACTTTTTGTTGAAATGAAAAAAATTTTGTGGACTATCTTTTTCGGTTAACTGCTATCTTTTTCAGCACCTGGTGCTTTTTTGAACTTTGTTTCTTTAACTTTTTTTAAGTTTGCTGTTTCTACAGCCATGGTGTGGGGGACACTACCTCTGCACACATTCCTCGTTCTCTTAACCCTTTGTGTTCTGACGGTAACTCCGGTGCCAAGATGACTAGTGCTTCCAGTTTAGGGAAATTGGCAAAATTTTGAGGTAATGTAATTAATAGGGAAATATTTTGAACTAAATAACAAAATTAGGACAATTAAAAGTATTCATGCAACTATGTTTTTAGACATTCCACAAGTCTTGCACAAACAATTTGCTATTGATTTCCTCTGTTAAAGTTCATGATCTGTGCAACACATTTAATACCTTTTTTTATTTAACTTGAGCAAGTTTTTTCAAATGTACGTTGATTTACTGATAAGTTTAGACAAAAACCTAATTGATATTTTTTCTTAGATTTTTCAATCATTTTTTTTGGTGTCAAAGATTTGTCTTGCTAAGCATACATTTTTAAAGAAGTATAAGTTTTTCATTTAAAAAAGGAAGTAAGCCCCTGCTTATGCAGGATAAAACCCATGCTAGGGCAATTTCACTGATATTTCAGGGTACTGACAACATTTATTCCTGAAAACTTCTCCTTAAAATGTTTTTTTGAGTATTGGTAGACAAAGGGTTGATTTCTCACAATATGGTTCTTCCCAATCTTCCTCTTTTGGGTACACCTTTGGTTTGGTTAGGGAGCCTCAGACTAACTTGTAAATCTAATCAACTCCCAACTCTTCAATTATTCCCCATCATAAGTTCCATTAACTTACTCCATTGACTTCATTATCAACTTTCATCATACTTTACATTGACTCCATTAACATCCATGAATAATTTCCCCTCCTGCTGCAGGTGCTGGACATCAGCGGCACGGCGCCGCAGCCGCACACGTTCACGCCCCTCATGCTGCGGCGGCCGGACAGCCGCCGTCAGCTCACGCAGACCTGGCACTTCACTGACGACGGGCGCCTGTGCTGCAAACACCGCAACCTCTACGTGCAGGCTGGCGATGGATTCCCTGGACTCACTGCCGGTGGGTTTCTGCTCTCAATGTTAAAATACGGATAAAGAGCGTCAGCAATGAGGCCCATGTTTGGGTTACTACCCAACTTCCACTCACTGCCGCCGAGTCTCTGCTCTCAGTCTCATGATACGAATAAAAAAAGAAACAGCAAGACCCATTCTCGCGTTCATACCCAAATCCCATATTGTCTGGCAAAAATATTTTTAATTCCGTATTTCGAGGCTGCCAAGGATGACTAATAGCAGTCACGTATTTGATAAAGCACTGACTTACAGTCTAGGTCTTAATGACAGTTTAATAGGACTTATCTTGGTCAGTGTAGACTTGATTTAATTTGTAGTTCACCTTACGTTTTTATTCATAGTGGGCAGTTTTTGTTAGTGAGAAAATTTTTTACCATTCTGGGGTCAGAAAAGGTTCTGGTGTTGAGAGTTTTTCTTGAGTCTGCCTTTGTCACCAGCCTGATTTCAACGCTGAAGGTATCAGTCCATCAATTGCGCATGCAAGGAACGTTGCCAACAATTCATCACTGCACATTTATAGCTTGGCTTTGTTTTTTCTCAACCTTGGTTGCTCCTTGTGTTTATCAGTGTGAAGAGCTCAACTGGATGATTTATTCCTTCCTCAGTTCCAACTTTGTGAACATTGTGGTGGAAGTGGAATACTCTACACTTTTTTATACCACCCAGCTTGCAGACGATGTTTGAAGTACAGCAGTATTTTTTTAACAGGCTGTCTCCAAACTTTCAAGCGTGAACCACTAAAAAGTTCCACACATTCTGCTCTTTGAAGAAAGAAAAGTGTTTAGATAAATTTCATAGAACTCGAATCTATACAAAACTTCTTAGAGACAACGTATATCTGATTGGTTACAATTAGATGCACCACTGTTTTTCTCCTTTGTTTCATGTTTCTTTGTATTATTTACAGTTTTTATTTGTCGTATTTTTGTGAATATACAGAGCCGCAGCCAGCAGGTGGCTCATGGAAGCGCTGTGCGTACTTTGTCTTGTGTTGTTTGATCCTGTTTTACACTAACTTGAAACAATTTTTTGGCCGTTATACATCTTATATAACCAAGTTACTATTGTGTTTGCTTTGTTTTTAGTGACTTATACATCTATGCAAACTTGGAATTCAGTGAACCCTGTAGTGTTAGAGGTGATGCTGAATTTAATTTAAACGGTTGACTAAACCCACAATTTTTCTTCTTTCTGCTGAATGCTCACAAGTAAATGACTGAGCGACCTTTATCAAAGATTGAACTTACCGTTTGGGTTCATTTTTATAATTTTTGGCTTCATTAATGGGCTTGCGGTATAAAATTTAAACTTATTGTATTTTCGTTTTTTTTTTTACTCATAAAAGCTCCTTCAAAGTATTGGCTTATGGCATCATACTTGTGGAGTTAGTTATGCTATAGAAGGACATATGTCTCTTTTTGAATTAAATCGTCTTACCTCGTTCGAGGTTCAACTTTAATATCTGCCACACCTCCCACAAGACCTGGCTGGACAAATAGTTACATTAACTCTACGGTTGAGCACAAGTGCATGATAAATAACATTTTGCATATCCATGATGTAGTCTCATTATGCTAAATCAATAACTCTGCTCAGTATTAAAAATGTGTGTTAATTTTAGTTTATTTTAGAAAGAGAGAGAGGTATCTTTGTTGTATGAACCCTAGTTTGCAAACTCTTGCCATGCAATGCTTCTCTCTTGCAGCAAATCATCACTGATTAATGTATTTCGTCTAAGTCTGAGGTAATTTTAATTTTACTATCCAATAAAAACTTGTGCAGTCATTATCTGTTTTCGCAGTAATGTTAAAGTTCTGTCACTTCCCGCTCAAGTATTCTAAGTATATCTTCAAAGTTCTTCATATATGCATTGTTAATTCTTTGTTTGAGACAAAAGTCTTTCAATTGATGAAAACTTGAACTTTACATTTTAGTTAGAGAATATCACATTTTCAATTTATAGCACCTTAGTTTATGTGTAGATGTGTATTTTAGCATTACGGTCCGCCATAAACTTGATCGAATTTTTCGATTTCACGAGCATCTGCAACAGGGAACGTGCTGGGACTGAAGGACCGAATTCTTATCCTTATTCAAAACTCGGTTAGAGATATTCTGATCAACTCGCTATGGAGAGTTCTTAAGTCTACTTTAATAACAGTATCTCAGTTCCATGAATTCTTTATTGTACTTGTGAATTTCGTTTTCTCAATGAATTTGCTCTCTTAATTAAAAAGATTAAGCCAAACTTCGTAACTCAAATAATGAATGCTCGTTTGCAGTAGATCAAATACTGATTGTAGATTAATTCTTTCACTACTGTCGAAGTTTTTGTTTAAAACAATGTTGACGTTATTATGAGTATTTGTTTGTATTAAATGTTATTTGTTAAATCAAAACGGCTTTAATGTCTTTCAAATTTCATTGACCATGTAAAAATGTAAGTCAAAGGCTCGCTGTGTCGTAGTGAATATTATGTTCAACTTTTACATTGAATAATGGTGAAATGTTTTTAGCAGCCAGCCTCTGACTCAGCAGTGTATCATATCTCACGGCTTCATTGTTGACGCTTTGTGGTCACTGGATCAGATAAGTTAGTTAAACACTTTGACTGCAACGTGAGCCATATTTGATCACTGAGGGAGTTTTCATTATGCTGATGATAAACCAGTAGCCAAAAAATCAATTTTATAAAGTTCTGAATCAAAACTAAATGAAACCACAATTCATTTAATGTTTGGTATTTTCAATATTGCTTATTACAATTTACTTTAAATTTGAACTGAATATTAAATTTTGGTTTTACCTACCGCAGTCAAAGTGTTAAGGCATTCCTGTCGAACTATTTCCCTGGAAACCTGCGTAGGGTGCGGACATGAGAGTGTTGTGTGGGTGCAGGGAACAACGTGGTGCTGGGCCCCTCCCAGAGCGTGGAGTACGGCCGTGTGGGCAGCGGGGTGCCCATCGAGCAGGCGGTGTCGCGGCAGAGGCTGCGGCCCGGCTCGGGGGTGCTGGCGCTCTGCGTCATCACTGATGGCCCTACGCGTGTCCTCCAGATCACTGACCTCAACAACAAGGTGCGTTCTCTTCTTGGCCGGTTGTGGCGTAACTGCGGGCGGGTTAAAAATTAAGCTTCGTTTCGTTAGTCAAATATTGAAGGCTTATTTACAGTAGATTAAATAGTTATTGTAAATACATTCATTCACTACTGGCGAAGTGTTCAAAACAATGTTGGCCTTATTATGGTTATTTGTTGGTATTAAATATTATTTGCTAATGTCAAAACGGCTTAATGTCTGTCAAATTTAATTGACAATTGAAATTTAATGTGTTGAAGCGCAAGTTTCAGCATAAAATGGCTTATAAAGTTGTTTGAAAAATTTTTTTGCGTGCCTAATGCATACTTTCGTTACCGTCCTTGAATGCTTCCTGTGTATGACTTCATCTCGTAGACATGCAAACTTCATTTTGAGTCCCTTATACAATTGATGTTATGTTGACACATTTTGAAGAACTGGAGTATTTTTACGCTATCAACCTTTAGAGAAACGCTAATGAATGTTAAGCCTTGCACGCAGTTACCGCACCACGTACACGGAAATGAGATGCGAATGCTGCATGTATCTGAGCAGCAGCCTGTGGTGGCGCGCACAGAGTCAGGGGAGCTGGTCACGCTGAAAGGCTCTCACTCCACGGCTGCAACTGAGCGCCCGCCACCGCGTCCTGTCGAGGCTGCCTCCGGTACTGCCTCTGCTGCTCCGCCTCCATCTCCTGCTCACTTTCAGGAGCTTCAGGTAGCCTGTGTATTATCGTCGTCGTCGTATTATTATTATTATCAATAATATTTTACTTATTATGTATTACTAAATATAATTTTATAATTTCCTTATTATTAATTTCAATCTCATTTAACGGTGTTTCCTGTGTTTCTTGATAGTGTGCGATGGATTAGGACTTGGTGAAAAACATTTAATTCAAGTTTGATTCTATCTGCAATTCTAATATTTTTTACGGTATGTTTTGATTGCCTTCCTGGTGGTATGTGGTCCTTTACCAGACTGTGGATCTGGCGAACAGCACAATTTGAAGTTTGATTTTGTGTTTACCTCGTTCCAGGTGCAGGTGTCGGCGGCAGGGGGTGTGGGAGTGTCGGTGGTGCAACAACACCCTGCTCAGGAGCTCATCTACATCCGCCTCACTCACATCGTGCTCGACTACCAGGCATCTCCGCACGAAAGAACTGTCGATGCCACTGTCAAAGAAATACAGGTGAACATTTCACTTTCAATTAATTTCATTCTTTGTTCAACGTAGTGTCAAGGACACGTACAAATGAAAATTTCACTTTGGATGAGTTTCATTCTTTGTTCGATGCATTTTCATGGGTATATTTAGGAGAATATTTCATTTTCGACGAGTTTAATTCCTCGCATTTTATGAACCGTCAAGGACATGTCCAAAAGAATATTTCGCTTTTTACGAGTTTCATTCTTTGTTAAATTTCTTGAAGTTTGAAGATTTTCACTTGTCCCGCAGTTTGAATGTTTGTAATTCTGCGGTGATTAATCAGAGGAGCCTGCAGTTTGAAGATTTTTAGTTCTGTGTTGCTTTGCCAAAAGTCCCTGCATTATTTTATTCCATTGGGAAGCTATGACGTTGTTCTCTATTGCATGTATTGGTACTGCAGTTCTGTCAGCTTTACTGCCCTTTTTTCTCATTTTAACCCGTTTGTTCGAACACAGAAATTGAAAACGCATGCTGTCATATATTATATTTATTTGGCGTTCAGCGTGTATTTCATGGATTTAATATCTTCTACTCAGAATGATTCCCCGCATCACCATGAAAATTTTTCCCGTTTTGTTTAAAGATTCATTGGCATCAAATACCAGTCAAAAGAAACCAGACACGAGTGGTATTTCCATGAGACAGCTAGTTTTAATCGTGCCGAAGTCCCCTCAGGGAACATGGGATAGGCAGTAGGTTTAGGTGAGCTTGATTTATCTATCCTATACTAGGGGACTGGCGCTCTGATGGAAGAGATGGCTCGCTTACCTCAACTACGGATAGGTCATCGAAATTTCCATCTTTCGTGCCCACTTTGCTTCATTCAGTTTTCTTGCCTTTACTATCTCTTCTTTACTTCTCATTGTAATTCATTGTAATGTATCTTCTTGGATCATGTACTGGCGGAGCACTCTGATCAACGAAAGATATATACAGATAGTTCTAAAACGAATTAATCTGTTGGTTGTGCTGCTGTGTCTGGCGACTATGTGCGTGCTGGAAGGCTCCTGCGGGAAACTTCTGTTTTTTCGGCTGAACTATTTGCAGTTGTCGAGGCTCTGGACCTCGTGGCGCAAATACCCCACTATGATTTTGTAATATTCACTGACTCGAAGAGTGTCTATGAAGCTGTCCAAGCATACCACAGCAATCACCCAATAATTAGTGACATTGTTGTCCGACTGTCACGTTTTGCCCGAAGCCCGAAGCAAGTGCAAGTCTGCTAGGTGCCTGGCCATGTAGGGGTGGCCGGCAATGAGAGAGCTGATGCTGAGGCCCGGCGTGCTGCTGGATCTGATGACCTGCCGAACAACCCGGGTGTCCCCTGTAGGGATTACTACCCCATTATCAAGTCTACCGTGCGTGATGTGTGGCAACAATGCTGGGACCTGGAAGTAAATAATAAGCTAAGAGTACTTACGCCCATGGTAGGGGAATGGGCTTCAGCTGAATGTCGTAGCTGACGTTTGGAGGTGATCCTATGTCGGTTGCGTATCGGGCACTGCCGACTTACCCACGGTCATCTAATGGAGCGTCGCCCACAGCCGCGCTGCAACACCTGTCATGTACCGCTAACTGTGCTGCATGTACTTGCCGAATGTCCAAACTTTGCTGCTGCTAGAAAAGATTCCTTCCCTCATCTTAGAGATGCGGACGCCCCGTCTCTGCACATTGGGATGCTTCGTGAGCCCCTCCGTGCTCTTTTCAACCTCGGTGCGCTGGCAACCTTTCTTGCACGAAGCGATTTGACTAGTAAAATATAATGAGCTTTTTTGCCCTGAAAACAAAAATTCTTGTGCGCTTTGCAAGTGCGAACTCACGCCGAGGTTATAACTTAAGGGGAAGAAATAGCCGAGCGTACGGTGCTGCCACTCTTGTCTTTGTGAGGGGGTTCCAGCACGGGTAAGACGCTCGGCCATGGTGTGGGCGGGTAGCGGGAGCCTCCGTTTTGGGGTCCCTGCTGTTCTCGCACTCTCTACTCTGCTCAAATTTAAAAATCTCGTTTGTTTGTTACAACTCGCGGTGTATACCGATACTTTCTGCAAGTGTGACCTGTAGAATGGATCATGCTTATTGAGTGAGAATTTTTAATATGCTTATGCAAACAAATTTAATTGTGTGTGTTGAGGCAATAGAAATTGTGTTCACCACTGAAATGATGTTTTTATAATACTATCACGGAGGTGATGTAGAATTATGGTGTCTTTGAAACTATGAGACCTTCGGCGCGAAATAGTCGGAGCTACTAAAGCGCAAGTAAACCTATGATACTACTACTACTCTCATTGTAATTTTCTGTGTCTAAGCGCAGGGTGTCTTGTGTGGAAACACACCATGTATATTGGTATCATGTTTCTACAGTCTATACTAAGTAGTCCTCTCTGAAACCCTTTAATGTGTACTAAATGGTTGCATTATGAACACTAATGATTACATTCCATTTATGATCTACTTCAAGATTATATTCATCTTCATTATTTATAAATATTTCTGCACTAAAAACTATATACTTTAAATATTTTTCGAAATCTGTTACATGTTTTTAGAATGAATTCTAAAATATTTTCGTATAGTTTGGTATAAAAAATGTCCATTTTCCAGGTTGACAACCAGCTGAGCGAGGGCGGGGAAGGCAGTGTGCTTGTGTACGTGGCCCCACAGAGCAAGTCGGACGAAACAAGACACCTGCCTGCCCTCACACTCGCTCTGCACCAGCTCCTGCACCCAGCTCATGCCGCCAACTCCCTCATATTCAAGGTAGTCACCTGATTCAGCTCAAATTGCCAATTCACTAAGAATTTTAAAAGTGAACAATACATAAAAAGTATAAACTTTCCTATTTTTTTTTTCATTTTTTTGTCAAGGTAATTTTTAGTCTTGTGTATAAAGTGGCTTTGGAGAAGGATGGGGAAATAAATACTATTCGCACAGGGCTTTGAACACGATGTGGGAAATATGGAAGGTAAGGTACAAGTTCAAAATGAAGTCTTTGTGAGAATTGTCATTCCCGAGTGATGCTGAGACATAATTGAGGGTGACGTTGTGGGGAGGAGACAACATAGTAATGGTGCTGAGATTTAGTTCTGGTGTGATATTGTTTAGCATAGGATAGAATGTGAATTCCACAGGGGGGTACGTTCCATGACAGCAGTTAAAGTGTACATGGTGAAATCTTGTGTTATTTTCAATGTAGAAGTATTGTGTAATCTTCAGTTGTTTTTTAGTTATTGGTTTTATTGAATCTTAAGTTATTTTGGACATCTTGCCTGTTATTATGGAACCCCTCAGGTGGATACAATTATTGTATCTATGGGAATTAGCGCTCCCAGGGGGGCAATGTGAGGGCCCGAGCTAAAGGTTAGGTAGGCTTTCTTTTTGTTAAAATAGCATAGGTTTTTGTTTTGTTACGGACCAACTTTTTTTCGGTTCACTGCTGTCCTGTTTTCTCAACACCTACTACTTTCTTCTTCAACTTTGATCTTGTTTCATGAACTTCTCTCTTATCTTACTGTTTCTATGCCCTTTCTGCATGGATTCCGCGTTCCCTTAACTCCATACTAAATGGTGCCTTCTTCCTTCCTCTCTTTGGATCGCTTTTGTTGCGGATAGGGAGGCTTAAACTAACTAATAATCTAATAATCTAATCTGTTATTATGGAATAATTGATTGTTTTCAATCCATTGATGGAAAATCTTTGGTATTTTTACCTTAATTAATGTTGTGAAATCTTGGGTAATTTTTCATGGATTAAAACGCTGAATTGTTCACTCCAAATCAAAGGCAATCAATTCAAAAATAAGGGGAATGTGTTATGGAAAATCAAATTTTTGAACGAAGTCGAAAGAGATACTGAAAGATTTATCTGTTAAAATCATCCTAATATACAGTTTGAACCGAAATGTTTGTAGAATGCATTTGATGCCTCATTAATGGCATAAAATTTGCACTTATATTTTTTTTCAAGCAGTTTGAGCCAGGTGTAATGAACCGCCATCAGGATGTTGTAGGAACCGACCTGTGAGAGCTGGCAGGCTCTGCTTTGTCAGTCACAGAGCGAGCCTCTCATGCCAAAACAGCATAAATCTATAGAATTGTGGTAATATTGTGAGCAGTATGTGTTGTTCAGATTGGCTGTTCTGTGGCCATTCTTGTGATCCGGTTGAAGAATTAGAGTTTCATGTGGTTTTTGAAAGGTCCTTATTTAGTATGGTTTTGTACTAAATAATTTTTCTAAAAAATGAAAGTTCTTTTAGTACTCCAGAATTATTGTTAAGCACTTAAATCCGAACATATTTCCAATGCCATGTACTTTTTCTAGGACATGTAAAGATTTCATGCTCCCAAAATTGCCAAACTGAACCTAATTGTTCATTACCGCATTCAGAACCTGCGGGTGTGCATCAAGAACCTGAGCCTGACGCTGGAGGAGGAGGTGGTGTGCAGGCTGCTCATCTTTGGCGGCTTCCACCTGCAGGAGGAAGGTCCATCGTACTCCACTGAGCACCTGAAGGACGTGGCAGACCCTCTACAGGAGTCCCGCACTAGCGTCCAAGCTGCCACTTCTTCTACAGACACGAGGTACTTGAGTCTCCTGTACAGTACTCACTTCTGCATCCCCCAAAGCCAGACAGGCCAAACTGGGCATCCAGAGAGTGACAGTATGGCCTTGTGCGCCTACTCCCTATACCACCAAAACACATGCCTGGCAGCTATTCTGTGCTTTCGTGGGTTCTGAATTTTTCATCGTCATAGCTCTTCTGAACGGTTCAGTACGAGTATTTATCCTAGTGTTAACAGGGTCTGTATATCTGTGAACGTTTTCTTTTGTTGTGGAATTCATAAAACGCTGGCTTTAATCATATTTCATCGTCAATCAGGTTCTACTTCGGTCTGCTTGAGCTAAAATTGAAACAAGTGCGCCTAAGCGTACTGACAAGCAAGCAGCTGAGTGCTGAGCTGCGAAGTGTGCGACGTAAGATGGGCCTGAATTCCCTCGTCCGCTTCGAGAACGCCCTTGTCAACTTAGATCCTTTTGTTAGGCTGCATCCCTTCGAAACCACTCGCTTCCTGTGGGACAGCATTCAAAAACACTACAAGGAGGTTAGTATGCTTTTAAGAATTGTTCAAGCTATGTTGAAATTGTAATGAAAATTTATTCTCAAATTGCTCTTGAAGGTGAATTTTGCTCAGCGTATGTAGTGTTACGACTATCCAGGTTTGCTATACAAGACATCCTCTCATATCTTTTCAGAATTAGACTACTGTCATGAAAAACATACAGAATGGCTAACGAGAAAGTAAACCTGTGACCAAGAGAGAGTGTGGCAAGTGAAGTAAAGACCGTCTTATTGTGCTTAATACAGATATGTTTCCCATCAATTAGGTTTATGTAGAAGCGACTTTACCTGTTTGGTTGTTTGAGATACTAGTGAAGGCCCAAGTGACATGCGCTTGAGTTAGCTATTACTTTTCAAGAACTTAATCTAATTTCACAATATGTCCCCTCAGGGGGATGCAACTATTGTATCTATGGGAATTAGCACTCCCAGGGGGGCAGTGTGAGGGCCCGAGCTAAAGGTTAGGTAGGCTTTCTTTGTGTAAAAATAACATAGGTTTTTGTTTTGTTATGGACCAACTTTTTTTCGGTTCACTGCTGTCCTGTTTTTTCAACACCTACTACTTTCTTCTTCAACTTTGATCTTGTTTCATGAACTTCTTTCTTATCTTACTGTTTCTGTGCCCTTTCTGCATAGATTCCACGTTCCCTTAACCTCATACTAAATGGTGCCTTCTTCCTTCCTCTCTTTGGGTCTCATTTGTTGAAGATAGGGAGGCTTAAACTAACTAATAATCTAATCACAATATGTATTTAAATAACTTGCGCTGGGACAGTAACCACGCGGTGCAAAGGTATTTACTTACTTTTATTGTTCATTTTACTAATTAATTTCCTCCTAACAGGAGCTAAGTTCTCAAGCGGTGCGTATCCTAGGCTCGACAGACTTCTTGGGTAACCCGTCGGGTCTGCTGGCGGACGTGTCTGAGGGCATGAGCGAGCTGATGCAGGAGGGCAACGTGCAGGGACTGCTGTGGAACGTCACGCATGGCATGGCCAACAGTGCAGCCAAAGTTACAGGTGAGATCTATTCTTGTTAGTAGCCTGGCTTATCTGTTCGTTGGAGAATTATAGGAGAAATGGCTCTTGGTGGGTGAAACGATTCAAAGGTTGTGTGCGATTGTGGGCTCACCCGAAGTCAGTGATATTTTGGGGGGTTCATTCAGTTGGAAGAAATTATTTTTCAAAAATTATACGGCTGAGCAGTCAGTACAAGTTACTGCTGAGATAATCTCCAGCTTCTTGTGAATTTTTTTCATTCTTCGTTGTATTTTTCAATGTCTTCTATCGTAGGTTTAGCGTATTTTCTTGGGAGCAGTTATGAAGCTAAATGTTTTTTTTGTGTATTTTTGTAACTTTTAAATTAGTTGCCACTACAAAATGAACCGAAATATCCATGCCACGCTGTAGTTTGCTTTCAATTCTAAATGTGGGTAGAGGGTCGCTTTTCTTGAAGTCTTTAGTTCCTGTGCGTAAATTGTGAATTACACTCTTCGAGTTGTGTTCAGTGCTATATTCGGCCTTGTTGTTAGGTCTCTTGCTTGTATCAGTCATTTATAAAACGCGCTTTTTAATGTCTTATGTGATAATGTTTCAAGTAGCTTTTGGCTATCACTCTCTTGTGACGTGAGAACATCGTAGTCGCTTTTGCCTCTCCAGGATCGTTGTCCGATGGCCTGGGCCGAGTGACGATGGACGAGGCCCACGAAGCGCTAAGGCAGCGCTTGGCCGTACGCAGCGACGGTGGCAGCGCGGACCAATTCCTCAATGGCGTGAGGGGCCTGGGGCTAGGCCTGTATGGCGGCTTCACCAGCATCGTGCAGCAGACTTATTGTGGCGTCCAGCAAGACGGTGTTCCGGTACGTTTACGCGATCATGTGACCTAATCTGTCTCAACCCGCATAGGGAAAAATAGTACGAGTTTGCGTCTCGAAAATCAACTAATTTATATCTCCTTCAGCCATTCTTTTGTTCATTATCTTTTTGTAATTGCTATTATTACTGTTGGAAGTATTCCATTATATGTGCAGTTCTATTTCACTTCTCAAAGCGTTATTACAACTGTATATCCTCTCAAGGGAGAACAACTATTCTATCTATGGCAATCAACGATCCCAGGAAGAAATGTTACGTTTCAAGCATAGAGTTAGGTAGGCATTCTTTATGCTTAAATAGAATAATTTTTTGTTTGTTTCGGCATGGACCATATTTTTTTAGTTCACTGCTGTCCTGTTCTCCAGCCACTACTACTTGTATCAATTTTTGTCTTGTTTCATAAACTTACTGCCTAACTCACTGTTTCTATCCGAAGGGAATTTTGTGTGGGAATACTTGTGGACAGATTCCGAGTTCCTTAAACTCCATGGTAAATGACACATTTCTCTCTCTGAAACACCTTTGTTATGGTTATGAAGACTGAAACGAATTCATCTAAAATACTGCGTAACGTTCACAGCCCTTATTTGGGTTACAGGGTCTGTTCTCCGGATTTGCAAAAGGCGTAGTGGGGACGGTGACCAAGCCTGCGGTGGGGATGCTGGATCTCTTCTCTGGAGCAGCGTATGCCGTCAGGGACACCAGCAAGACGTGCGTATTCTGAATAATTTCTTAAAAATGTTTTTGAGCTTAAGTTACTAAAGAGGTTGAAGCTTGAATTCTTTTTCGTATAAGAGTGTATAGTGCAATAGAACTTGCTAATTGAAACGTGTCTATTTATTTTCTGTAGATGCTAGAGATGTATCATAAATTCATGAGAAGTGAACATGCCCAGTGTACATCGAAAAGTAGAAAAAGTCTTATGTGCGTCCCGTTTTAGCGTAGCTAGATTACAGATATCGGTAAAACCAGATCAGCATTTCTATTACACCGTTGTATGAACCCATTTAGATACCTCCTGCTCGCCTTAATTAACAGTGACTAGACCTGACTAGATTTGAAAGGTTTATTATATCCAAATCTAAAGTGTATGGTTTACCTGCTTCCGTGTCCGTGTTTGGAGTAGAAGAACCTCAACTTCTACACCACAGAAACCAACAGATATCCTTTACGTAACCATGGAGTTTTTTCTGCCACAGCCCACTGAGTCGGAGCGTGCAGAGGCAGCGGCTGACGCGCGTGGTGGTGGGACTGACAGGGCTGCTGCCGCGCTACAACGAGGCGCTCGCGCGGGGACACCAGCTCCTCAAGATCATGCCAGGCTTCAACGCCAAGGAAATGTAGGCATCTCTTTGGTTTTTAGTTTATACTTGTGTAAACAGCAGCTTCATGGCTGTTCATAACTGACCAGAAAAAAAGTTCTTGGAAATTTTCATTGTATTAGGCTCGTGTATATTGATGATAACTCTAAAGTAGGTAGCTCATTAAAGCCGGTGTTTGTCAGGATTGTTTTAAATTTAAAAGTGACATTTCTGAATAAGATGATCAAAATTTTGGCATTTAAATCAGTAAGGAAATATTTCAACGGATGAGGTATTAGTTTGCTTACTTGGTTAATCTGAGGTCCTGTTCTTGTGCTAAGAAATTTCTACGAATATGATCCCCAAGTCGTATGATATTTGCAGTATTTAAATAACAGATTTACATCGTTGTCATCAAAATTTCGAATTTGTTTCATGAAATCAAGCCAACTTTTAATTTTAAGCAACCATATGGTTTACCCATGCGCCAAAATTTACTTGACTTTGCAGCGTGGTGGCTTACGAGATACTACGAGAGGGTGTGGAAGACATGCGTGTGCTGGTGTCCAGTGAACGCGTGCGAGTCTTCAGTCAGCAGGACGCCTCTGCTTCGCCCATCATCGTCCTTCCCGCTACCTACGCGTCAGTAATCTGGGACCTCTTGACTTCTCTACATTAAAATTTTACTATTTCTGCCAATTTCTTCAAACATTACCTCCGTATTCAACTAATTTTTACAGATTTTTTTTTCCCTTGCGACTGGTTACAATTTAACAGGAGGATGCCGTGACGCTTTTCTGTTGACAGGAAAATTGATTGAAAACCGTCTTATGTCATTGGTACCAGTGAACTGGGTTAGGCATGAGAATGAGTTTCGTGATCTTTCACATCGGTCGTACTCAGTATCCAATGCAATTTTATGCGCAACATGAAGTGGATTTTATTTTCATAAATTACCAGACCGGACTTACATCTTCTCTCTTTGGAAAAGACGATCTAATCAATTCATCTGTTTCCTCTAATTTTGTTATATTCTTCGCAAAGAATTCCCGCTAATGTACACAGAAAGAAGCATGTAGTATATAAAACTGTTCCGCATAATACACCCACAATATCACCGATAATTGTTCAGTAATTATTAACGTGACGGTCTCCCAAGTAAGAGGAAGCTAACATTGGCCCCCGTATTGCACTGCAGGGACATACTCGAGTGCCGGGCTGTGGTGGTGACGGGCATGGCTGCCGGCAGCGAAGGCGGCGAGCGCCATTACGTCGAACTTACCATGGCCCAAGCGGCCCCGCGACTGCCTGCTAAGAAACCCAAAGTGCGCTGCGATTCTAAGGATATTGCAGAAAAGGTGAGATTACCACATTTCTTCTATTTTTTCAAAATTGATCGAGCTATGCTTATGAATAAAGATTTGAGCATCACAGTATCTCGTTGGAATATAACGATAGGTTTTTAAATTATTAAGATTCTTAGAACTGCAGAGAAAGTGAGACCTCTATTTTCGTTGCAATGTTATTGACGATAAAGTTATGTATTAAAACAAGATCATCAGATAGCCAGAAATATCTCAGAATGTGTGTAAAGATGAGTTCACTGGACAAAGGAATTAGTCTCCTATTTCTTTCGAGCTCCAGTTATTTACTCCGCTGTTAAATTGATGTTCAAAGCTGTGACCAAAGTTAAGAATGAATGTGAGTACTGAACAAGTATCAGTCTTCATTCGGAGATGCCCAGGTGTTGACTTTCTTTTTAGTTGCTCTGCAATCATGGGATGTCGGAATTTGCTATGTCTCATGCCCCACTGTTGTGCGGGTCTACCAACAATGGAAACCATCTGGTATGTACGTAATTCAAGGTAAAATTGTAGTTGAAGGAAAATTCTAACCGGTAAGGACTGTCACAGAGTGTCTCGCAGTTTTTTTTTACCATAATCGCTGTGCATCAAGAATGATAGTATTCCGAAACGTCAATGATGGCCTTTCTTTTTATCTCTGAGAAGCTTATATTTGGTGAATTTTTTGTGCACAGTTGAAATAATTTTGTAATTTGCAGGTGAGTCAGCAAATTAATTGCGCCCGTAACCTGCATGAAGAACTGAGGCAGACTGTGCCTCCGAGCAACGAGGAGTACGAAGAGTAAACTCACTGACTGGCTAAGCTATTTTAAATGTGAGTGCATCTTTTGATCGCTAAATTACATAGTAGATATTGCTTGAGTAAAAATTCGCTTTAGCAATGATCGCATCCAGTAGAAAAGTGATGAAAAATTTCACATTATGCACTCGTCTTCATTGGTGTTTTATTGGAGAACGTGCTACTCTACTCGACGCGCTGTCATAGTTAGCACTCGTACCAAATGATACATACCTCAGGTTTTACGATTGCCGAGCTAGTGCCTTTAAGAGTTTTAGGCTTACGATTTATTGGACTTGATCCATTCCTAATTACTATACTAGTCTTGCTGCATGAAAGCGGAAGCTTTGTCCATTTTGGCAAATGGTGAACGCTTGGAGTTAAAAATATCGTTAGCACCAAATATATGCATGGACATATGTACGTATTTATAATTATGAATTTATTTTCTGCTACTAGGCGAATAACGTGAAACAGGACGTGGAGCATCCACTTAGGGTGAATATCGTACAGAAACTAAGTTGAAATGTGTTGATAAAGAAACTGTGTTCATAATTGCTGACTGAATAGATGAATTCGGTTTTCCTGCAATGTATTCTATAGACGGCTATCCCATTGGTTTTTCATTTCTAACGCTTTTTGCGTGTAGATCTGTGGCGCTGTATGATTCTATAGTTGGTTTCATTTTGACTAAAAGCTTGATATATTTTGCTACTGAATGTTGTGAGCAGTACTGCGATTTAATTTCATCAATACAGTCAAATATTACATTTCGAATTTGTTAGGTCAATAATTTTCTTCGAAGCTTACTGTGAGTTGTGATGGACTTAGTCAAGTTATACTGTGAGTATATTAATTTTGTGTATTTGTATAAAACTAACTGTAGAGTAGCTTTTTTTTTCTGTTTGCTACTGCCATTTTCGTACTTCATCTGAAATAATGAAGACTATAATGAGTAGACTATTAAGCTTGTTCAGGAAGGCTGTGTTAATGATTTAGCTTAACCCTCAGTATCGTATAGATAACCCATAGGAAATCTCCAAGTTTCCTTCAAACTACCAGTATCAAAGAAAACTCCATTTAATAGGCTTGTGGATTGAATCATAAAATACGCTATGTAACACTCGAATGTGTAATAAAGGAAAACTTTCTAGGGTAAAGTAAGCGCCTATGCATTTCATTAGTTATGTTAGCATCTTTTACTGAATTTTATCTGCGTCCTAAAAGATGGTGTGCTGCAGCATATTTTAAAATCTTAAGAGTCCTCGTATGATAGCTGCATTCCTGTCGAGGGAGACGTTGATATAGCACATACTACTCAAAAATAATCTGCGCTGACCGTGTTTGAATTCAATTTGTACGGTAGATATTGCCGCGCTGATAGTGGTATGATTTTACAGTTATGTTGGGCTTATTTCATTGTGTTGTTTTCTTCAGGTATATGTATACCAGCTAACTGATATTTGCCACGTTTGTCTAAGTTTTTTAGTCGTTTTTGCCTGATAGAAATATTTCATCAAAATTTTACCAATTGTGACACTGGAATTTTGCAACCCCGTGAACCTGTAGTCACGTCAGTTCATTATTTAGCGTGCTTCATTTCGATCTTCCTTTGTGGTTAAAAACGATTACATGGATGCAATTTTAGAAAAACTTGGAATCAAAACATTATCTTCTATATGAGGTGGCTCACTACTTCAACAGATAAACTTTCAAATGAAAATTTTGAAGTTGGATATATTCATGAGAAATGCCCATTACTCATGTGCGGAGGAAGGCAATTTTGTGGGATGTTATATTTAATTTATAATGAAATTATTACGTAAGAATAATGAGAAACGTGGACATGCATTAACAGTTCATGTGGCTCGCTATTATAAAGCTCACGTGAAAATTTTTACGCTTAACCTTGCTGTGAATACGAACGATATGTGTAAAGGAGCTAATTAGGGTTGCGCATGTTTATATGTATTCATTTGTTGCTCTTTTGTATGCTGTGGCTCTTCGATTTTAAAGGGCTGATTGTAGAAATTGTACTTTTATTAGGAAACCAACAATGCAAACTTACTCTTACTCATAATCATGTATAATTAATAAATATTAATGTATATTAGTTTGTATTTAGTTCCCTGATAGTATGAACTTAATATTATGATTGATCGACGAGACTGCTCCACGAAAGAACATTGAACAATCAATTTAAGAGAAAAATTTTTTTACCTTGCGGGATGCACAAATTGGTCACCATGTTACTTCTTCGAGAAAAAACTCATGATGGAAGCTTGTTTGGTCTTCACAGGTGAAGCCTTAGCTGACTTTTTTGATTGCGTCTGCTTCTTCGCATTTTGAGAGGGTTTTCCTGCTGCAGCTTTAACAGGAGTTGTAGCTACGTCTTGTTTCTTGGGGGGCGGAGGAACTGCATCTTCTGGCTCAGAGTCGGTCACGTCCACATCTTGTTTCTTCGTCACTGTAAACAAAAATTTTATCTCAATGAAGGTTCTTTGCCAAGGGAAAACAATATATGCGCAGGATTCTTAGGAAAATTACTAACGATCTGAAATTGAGAGTGTGAAAAATTTATTTCAATTTTTATCCTGAATTAGATTAGATGTTAGTTTAAGCCTCCCTAACTGCAACGAACGAGTTCCAAAACAAGGAAGGCACCATTAATTAGGGAGTTGAAGGATCGTAAAATCTATGGACAAGGTACATAAGACCAATAAGTTGACATAAAAGTTGAAAAAGAAATTATTAGATGCTGAAAAACAGGACAGAAGTGCAGCGAAAAAAAAATGGTTCAACAAGTCAAACAATCTATTTTATTTCAACAAAAAGAAGGCCTATCTAAACTTTAGCTCGGGACCTGACATATTCCTCCTGGGAGCGTTAATTCCCATAGATACAGTGGTTGTATCCCCCTGATGGGGGCATGTCTTTAATTTTAAATGAAAATGCAACAAGTTCACAATTGTCGACGGACTCGCGCTCCACCAATAGTTAGATATACTTAATCAATGTTTCATATACGGACCCTGTCCATTAATTAATAAAGAAAGACCATCTATTATTCGCGAAAATGAAAACCATGAACGAAAAGAGAAAGCATGCTTGCCGGAAATTAACGTTGTGTTGTATCAGTAACCTACTTGAGATGTCATGGGAAAAAAATTAAATATGGACTAACTTTATTTTGAACCCTACAACTACAAAGACGGATGATAGCAATGCCTCACATCCCCAGGCCTGATTCTCGACTTGGCAACATAGTAATGACGTTACATTACTGGTCCCAACAGTGACGTCAGTTTTAAAAAGTCGAATGGAAGTAAATGAAGAGCTCCGTCAAACTTTCCTTTAGTTTGAACTGTGTTTATATTTTGTGTTTTTTCGAAACTATTTTCGATGACCTCGTGTTACACAGAATCGAAATGAAATTTGGCCTTGTGATAAAATGGGGGCACTTACCTTATGACATTACAGAAAAACGTGGGCAAAATTTCTTCTTAGTTTTAAAAATGTGATCGAATGCCGTAGGCTACCGCTGGGTCCAAACAAGCGCGAGTGCACTTCTATTTTCTATCGTATGAGAAAAAATTATAGGAAACTACATTTCTTTCGTACATACATTCGATGAAAAGTTTGACATATCTCCTAAGATTTAACATTTTCTAGTCAGCCTCGTTCTAAAGAAATTACCGATAGAATGGAGCTAACTTAATTTCGCCCCTTCGATTCATCACAATTGGTGCGAAATCTCCAACAACAAAGGTGACACCACGATTTACAGGAGTGAGCTCGGAGATTTGAGAAGCATTAGAAATAGCTAATGTAAACTGTTGCAGGTCGCAGTGGCGCCTTGTCCCCTAGTTAATGCTGATTATGCCATCTCATTCTATCTCGAGAGAAGCTCGAAAATTTCTGTCGCTACACCGTAGGCGTGTTCAGTCATAAAAATGCGTTGAACACAAGTTCCCGCAGCACACTGCGCTGCTGAGGTCGGATCTTTAAACATTTAACGTTATTGTAGAGATAAAGACAGCAGTAACTTGCATCTGTAAACTTGGCTACCCTACGTGCGGTTTATTCTAGTTTAAAATTCTTACGTTTGAGTTTTTCAAATTAATTAAGGATTTCAGCCAGAAAAAGAAAAACATTACGTTAAGTAGACAAGTCGAGAGGTGAACTTTGCCTGTTGTATCACTACAGTAACGTAAAATGATTCAAAATATCCCTACTAGAGAATAGACCTAGGTTGATATAACGCATGTGCACAAGAAAATTTTACTACTAAGATTAGATCATGTCAGTGTAAGCCTCCCTAACCGCTCTAAAAAAAAAAAGTACCGAAGAGAGGAAGGAGGAAGTCACCATTTAGTATGGAGATAAGGGAATGCGGAATCTATGCAGAAGGGGCACAGAAACACTAAGTTGAGAAAGAAGTTTATAAAACAAGATAAAAGTTGAAGAAGAAAGTAGTAGGTGCTGAAAAACAGGACAGCAGTAAACCAGAAAAAGGTGGTCCTTAACGTAACAAAAACACTATATTTCAACCAAAAGAAGGCCTACCCAACTCTCAGCTCGGGCCCTCACACATTTTCCCCCTGGGAGTGCTGAATTCTACTACTAAACAATTGAAATACCCCGTAAAGTAATGTACTGAACTCATAGACCCTTTGATTAAATGTTCATCTATCACAAAGCTATCAAACATTTTCCAAGAAAATCAGCAAAGGATGGCAACAAAATAAAAACCTGGACTACACACGGGGAAACAAACAAATATTGCCAGAAAAACAGTAATTTAAGTTTAGAACACAACTACTGCGCCTTAATGACCCACCGAGATATCCATTCTCCATTTCGAACGTGTGATCGACGGTCTTCCTTTTCATGCCCCTGGACGGTTTGGCAGGGGCCACAGGTGCAGGCTCGGGATCCTCTTCATCGGACACCGTCTGAGCTGGAGGCGGCGACGGAGGAATTGGATCTTCCTCTTCGTCATCGGAAGCTCGGCCAGCAGTGTCTGTGCGGATACAGCGTTTAACACGTTGCTCAAGTTCTTTTTGCTGCGAAACGACCCATCGACCAGTTAGAAAAATTCTAGCAGTCTTTTCAATACAATAATAATTTTACGGAAACGTTTCTACCGGGATCGCCAGCGTAACGCCAATATAGTCTTGTCAAATTAATAGTATTTAATGGACCCAGTTAATGTTTGGTATTTATAAAATTGCCACAACTTTTTGCCTTTATATTCGAGTTGAATATTGAACTTTAGCGTAACCCATCGCGGCCACCGTGTTGAAGGAGTAGAACGCGTAGCTCTTATTTGGTCTTATCAGCACTCCGTTCTAGTACGTGGATTCGGAATGTGATACATCAAATATCTAAACGTTGTAGCGGAAAATTTTAATATTTTATGAAAAAATTAAAACGAGAGAGGCAAAACACGTTAACTTCTTTAAAATCTTTGATTAAAATCTAGATCTTTCGAGCGATACTAAGCTCACCATCAGCAGTCTGAAACATTATAGAGAGAAATATGAATAGCAATTGGCAAATAAGAAGAGTAAAGAATTAAGTGCAGTACAACTCTTCCAATCCAGACGGTAGATAATCTGGACTTCCTCCAATTCAAAATCCTCCAATCTGGATTCATCCTCTTATCCAGACACTGCACCTTTAAAGTTAATCAAATTTAAAGTAATCTATTACAATCGACATTTTCACGGATATCGAAATAATTCTTTATATCTCCGTACATGTTCAAATTTTTTATTTCACACATTGGATTTAATTTGTCATTTCACTATTTTAGCCCTTAAAATTGTCATTCTCATCAAAAAAGAAGAAAATTACTTCAACTCTGATCAAAAACTTAAAACTGTTCAAGAATTGGAAAGGAATAAGTAACTCTGTGCATATAAATGAATATAACAGTGGAAGAAGCACACATTATGATATAAAAAGCAGTCAGATAGAATTATGAGAGCTGCTTCATCACTTGATTATCAAAGAAAAAATGTTCACTAGAGAACTTTTCATTCACCAAAAAAAACTTGACAGAACTGTACACGAGTGGATTTCCTCAAAACAGGTGAGATTCGATGTTAGTTTGAACCTCCCCAACCGCAACGAAGGCGTTCCAAAGCAAGGAAGAAACAATTCACCATTAAGTATGGAGTAAGGGAACGAGAAATCTATGCACAAGGTGCATAGAAACAGTAAGTTCAGAAAGAAATTTTTGAAACAAGATAAAAGTTGTACAAGTAATAAGTGCTGAAAAACAGGAAAGCAGTGAACCAAAAAAAGGTCGTCCTAACATAACAAAAAACATTTTATTTCAACAAAAAGAAGCCAACCTAACTCTCAGCTCGGGACCTCACATTTTCCCCCTGGGGGTGCTAATTCCCATAGATACAATCGTTGCATCCCCCTGAGGAGCTAAACTTTTAGAAGGTTTGGCAATTTCAGTCCCCAATGTCACTGCCAAAAGCAAGAGCTCTTCGTACTGAGATGAATATAAATAAAAGGATGTGTTTTAGTCAAGGGTGGCTACGCTGTATCAAGGCTCGGTTTGGAACAAGGCAATTATAAACATGGGGTGAACGTCACTCAGGTTCCTACTTAGGCAGTTTTCCCTTTCAGTGAAAAGTTATAGAAGACTATTAAAATGTATAGAAGATTATGATCTAACCCTCGCTGAGATCTACAATGCAGACGAAAGTGGAAATGTTTCTAAACGCAAAACTCAGTCAGTTCTCTGAATAATTCTCGGTTATATCAACTAAAAATCCTTGACGTTAAAATTTTTGCGTAGAAAACCCTGTTCACAAGCAAAGTTTCATCAGTTAAAACATCCGCTGAAAATCATCGACTACACATCTTATTAGACTCCTTTAATTTGTGGAAAAGCGCCATAGAAAAGCATAGGAAATCATGGGAAACCATGTCGAAGTTCAGTTGGTCTGTCGCTCTGTCATGCTGTCAAGGATGCTTAATGACTATTTTTGATAGGAGTTTCACAAGAGCACCAGATTCAAAATATTTTAATCGCGGGTTCAGTTGAGTTGGATATATTTGTTCCTAGAACACATCTGAAATATTTTTTTAGTGAAATATCAATTCCTGTCATTTTTGATGGGTCGTGTCGACTCATAATTATAATTTAACAACAAACAGCTTTTCTCATGATAAAAATAGTACTCTACACTTACTTTAAAGCAAAGTTACGCATTGTTACTCGTGTGGACAGTGTGATGCCTCGTATTGTGAAGACTAAACTTAATCTATAAACACACGTCGCAAAGCACAAGGAAATCTCTTCACACTAGAAAGCCTCTCGTTTTGCTACTAAACTTAAGTTAGGAATCACGCTTCAGAATTTTTACCTTCCCCAAGCACAATGCAAATTTTGCATTCATAGATCTGCTTCCATGTCAGACTTGAGAGAACTAGAAATTATTTGGAGTCATAAACTGAGACCGTTGCTCTATGATCATGGTAGCTCAGCCCAACTTCAAATACTTGACAATTAGTTCACATGTTACTTGTTTGACGTTCTCGTGTTCCTGTCACGTTGCAGCAATGCAATTCCTTGTCAATAGCTAATCTTATTTATCTCTATTTTATTTCAGAAAAATGATGATGAGATCACTCTATCCCGAGATTTTACCAACGTTTTTGTAGACGCAGAATACATTAATCCAGGTTACATTTTTATTTTAGAATAAACACGTTGGCTGAAAAAACCTCGTTTAAATAAGGGTAGTATCCGTTATAATTACTGAATGTGTCTATGATTGGGACTAAGATTCACGGGAATATGCTCAAGATGAAATGAATTTGAGCTCATCAGTGAGTACCATGAAACATGAAGTTTACACATACTCCAGAAATGAAATTTAAAATACTTTGACGTCTCTTCACTGCTTAACATGGCTAAAACAACATGAAGGATGCTGAATAATAATAATAAGTAAGTAAATTCTTCTATTTCAAAAGTAATCATTTTATACTTTGATTCAGTTCTCAATGGTAGCTGCAGTCTGAGAATCTACAGTCAGACAACCACCAAAAAAAAAACTTATGGTTATACACATCAATTTTCATCAGGTCACAGCACTGTTTAAGAGCTTTAGATCGCAACAGTACCACCCTGATTTACTCCTGCTGCGTTATAGTAGTTGTTACTTCTCCTAAATTCCTTTTTATTGAAAGGAATGAGGTGAGAATAGGACAAAAAAATTAGCAATAATTGCATGCAGAGCACATACAGCCATTACCACGAATCAATTATTTTAAAGTTTTGCATAAATGTATCAAATTCATTTCAAGCAGTTCTGCGCCATTATTTAGCAGACTACGTCACTGAAAATGGATTTCACGCAATCAACTCAAAGCCCTAACTCCATGCATTCAGTATTATTCTCTTCCGTTTTTACAGAATACATAGTTACTTTAATGTGACTCAGCAGAAATATTGCCTAAGAACAACTTTTATTCAACATAAGATCCCCACTTTTTTTATTCTTTTATGCTTTTTTATTCAACATAAGGTCCCCACACGATGCACTATATCGATCGTCACACCCTCACCTTCATCGCTGGAGTCAGAGTCGATTTTGAGTATCCTGGACCTGTTGGGCAGCGTGGCAGGCTTTGCTTTGCTGCGCCCGTATGTCTGAAATAACAAACATAAAAAGGAATTGTTTTCAATAACGAAGAAATATGTTGAAAAATGAGGTGATAACTTTAAGAAAGATTTTACTAAACACTGAGAACAAAAACGAATTGGAAACATGAATTAGTTACCCATCGTAATAGATGATCTGAAGTCTGCAATAAACGAAACAGGATATCGCATGATTATTATTATTATTTTGGGGTTTTCCCGCCGTTTTCGATACTCAGACGAAATCACAGCGTAATTTGGTAATGCAAAAAA
>JACJUY010000383.1:187333-247352 GCA_014220935.1 Platorchestia sp. MABIK
GGGTCTGGAGCATTCCGTGTGTCTTGTGGAGTTGAGGGACTGGTAATATAAACAGTACAATACTGAGGATACTAGGCTCGCAATACAGACAGTATAATTCTGGGACCACACAACTGACGATTTTGAGAAGAGTTGAGGCTGTAAATTGATTTTTAGTTCTCATGATTTTGGATTTACGTTTTGAAATAAATTAAATTCACAGTCATGAATGAATACTCCCGATTTTTGTATCTGCTTTCACGCTAAACCAAATTATTTATTTCACCCCTTGAATTGAACAGTAATTAAATTATAGGCATAAACCAGTAAGTAAATTGTTAAATTGAAAGTGTACTGAAGGCACTAGAGAGAAATGACAATTTACAAACCTGGATTCAAACGTTTACCTTGTCTCAACTCTAATGCTAGTTTATTCATTGATTAAAACCAATATGATACTCAAGCAATGATATTAAACTCAACTTGTGTGATTGCTCTGTCTACCATCTAACCTTTTATTTATATTGCATGAGTGAGGACAACTACACTTATGTAAAGCAACTAACAGTTAGCTTTACAATGAATATTGTTACCAATATTTCACTATGACTGACATTTATAATGCATCAATAATCATAATTATCAATACCTAGTATTTATTCAATAATTTAATTACTACAATATATTACTACTTTTGAAAATAAATTTGGCTAATGCAGTTAGTCACAAACTAAAAACAGGCGTAATCATAAGACCTACTCACAGATATGTGCCTTTACTTCTGGAGGAGTCGATGTCTTCCTGCGAGCGCTGAGTTGAGCCAGAGCACACAATGCCACCATACCTGAAGTAAACAACAAACATGGTGAGCACACATATTAAAGATTAACCATTAAAGTCAATATTGTTTGGAATAGATATCCACCAAAGGTAGTTGAAATTCTGAACAAAAATCAAGGGAATAGACTAATATTATTGTAGGCAATACGTTGAGCAAAATGGCACAAATACTTATAATCGATTTGCATTATCTATTGCATTTTTGAGATGCATTTTCTCAACAGCTTACAAAATAGGTTTATTGAAACAAGAATTTAGCCCACTAGGGCAAAAAGAAATTCATTGTATAGGTTTACATCACAAGCAGCATTTATGCGGGTTTGTAGCAAGAAAATCTGCCTCTTTTACAAAGAACACAAATACCAAACCACATGTCTACAGCAACAAATGACTATATTGTAGATTAGATTAGAATATTAGTTAGTTTGAGCCTCCCTATCCTCAACAAATGAGATTCAAAGAAAGGAAGGAAGAAGGCACCATTTAGTATGGAGTTAAGGGAATGTGGAATCTATGCAGAAAGGGCATAGAAACAGTAAGATGAGAAAGAAGTTCATGAAACAAGATCAAAGTTGAAGAAGAAAGAAGTAGGTGTTGAAAAAACAGGACAGCAGTGAACCAAAAAAAGTTGGTCAGTAACAAAACAAAAACCTATGTTATTTTAACAAAAAGAAAGCCTACCTAACCTTTAGCTCGGGCCCTCACATTGTCCCCCTGGGAGCGCTAATTCCCATAGATACAATAGTTTTATCCCCCTGAGGGGGACTATATTGTAGAGTAGTTTCCTAGATATACAGTTATACATGTAAGGAATGTCCATTTAAAAGCAACAACATGGTCACTATCAAAGAACTCTTTGGAGGTAATATAAAAATATGTATGGCATTTTCTCTTCAGTTATTTGTTGGTATTTCGATGACCAACTGCACATTTTTCCAACTCAATGCCATTGTCTACATGCGTGTTTGTAAAAGCCAGTGTATGAGATCAATTTGACCACCTCTGGATGCTCAGCATAGGCTGTCTACCTTTGGAAGTTGCTAAAGTAAGCTACAGCAGTGAGATACTAAATAACAGAGATGAGCCTTAGAAGTGTATATCACACAAATTACTGGAATGGATTTTCAATATAAATCTTACACAGAGAAAGAATAATTGTGCAATGAGTCGCATTACAGATTCTGAGTTTAATACAGAAAAATAGGAGTGGACCAAAATACTATCAAAGAAACCAAAACTAACTCAAACAAAGTAACTATTACACATCAAAAAAATGTCTTAAAATAGTAGGACTGTAAATTCTTTACTTGGTTGACTGTTCGAGGTCTTGTCTGACGCAGTCATAATCAGCAGCATACAGGGCGCCCGCAACATCTGGCAACACGCTCTTGCTCACGCTGTACACGTGGACACAGGACACTGACCATAGGCTTTCTTTCACCTGCTCCAGTCTGTTTTGAGGGACAATACACACCTGAAAAAGAAAGTTTGCCAGATACAATGAATTTTCACAAATCTCACAGATGGAATTATTAAGTCCCTTTTAATGAATATTAGGATCATTGAATAATCCAACCCATTTGTGGGGAAATTGAGAAAATTGTTAATCATTTCACTTTTATTCATCTACATTTTGGAAAATATGGATGGGAATGTTTAGAGAGAAAAAAAAGTTTTGATGCATTTCTCTTCATTAAATTTTATACGTAGTGCAAAAAGATTTTGAAAGTGAAATATTTTGAATGATATATACATATTTTTTAAAACATCAGAACAATCAATACCCAAAATTATTTTACCCTTAAAACTGGATCTCTAAACATAACATTAAAATTACTGGAATTTGTTAAAAACCATGAAACTATATTTAAACATATTGAGAAAATTACCAACCTTTGTCCCATGGATATCCTTTTCAGTTTTATCTTGCCCCATAACCAGGTAAGTCACATGCAATGTCTCAGATGCTCTGTGGGTAGTGGCATAGTGGCTCAGAAGTCTGCACGGCACAATAAAAAATATGAGATGCTTTAAATATTGAAAATAACCATAAAGTATATAAACAATTATCATTTATTTACAGAACTTGACCCTTTGACTGCAGCTGGTGAAACTGAAGTTTAATGTTCAGCTCATTTTTGAAGTCAATTGTAGTACGCAATGTTGAAAACAGCAAACATCAACTAGATTGGGCCTTCACACAATTTTGACTTAGTTTTTATAAAAATTGAGTTTGTGACTACTGGTCAGTCAGTAGCATTAATTAAGAGAACTC
Source organism: Platorchestia sp. MABIK (assembly GCA_014220935.1). NCBI lineage: Eukaryota > Metazoa > Arthropoda > Malacostraca > Amphipoda > Talitridae > Platorchestia > Platorchestia sp. MABIK. Next base: position 190,428 of record JACJUY010000383.1, read on the forward strand.
CCTCAGTGACTACCAGTGGCTCATGTTGCAGTTAAAGTGATAAATACAGATAGGGGCAGAGTAAAGAGCAATTTTGAACAATGCAAAAATTGCGCTTAGGGCGATGGGGACACAGCCTACAACGTCCACTGCTTTTCAGCAGCAAAAGAGATGTATACCATCAAAGCATTTCATCAAATTCGAGGACATTGCAAACAAGTTTAACATACTTCTCTTCTCCTCCACAATTTCTTCTTTTACAACTTACTCAGACGCACATAAACAAGGGAAAAAATTTTTTAACAAAAAGATGCAACATTCTTCATGGCAAAATTAAGCATGAATATTGTTAATGTTTCATTTCCAAATAATGTGATTTTTCAAGATGGGGAATTCACACGGCCTCTCCATTCATTGTACCAGACCTACTGTAAAACTTTAACAAGAAAGCAAAGTGTATCACAATAACCTACTACAAACAGTTGAAATAAAGCAATGAATCTAACAGCAGGTAGCTGAAATAGCAGAGGAAATGCTGTAGAATGTAATAAAGAACTTCAGGAGTTGTCAGGGAAAATGTCTACATCTGAATGGACATCATCTTATTGCAGCTATATTAAAAGCCTAGTTTCAATAAATCCATATTTTTATGCTTTGCCATGCAAGCAAAGTGGTAAAAGTACTATCTAAAAAATAAATGGAATATTTTTTGTTTCAAAATTGCTTCTAACTCTGCTTCATTTGATGTGATTGAGACAAATAAAATGATATTCATTTATAAACAAGGTTCCAGTTTTTAACATAATTTTCTAACAAGAACAGTTCTACTGAATGCTTGATTACACAATAAGGTACCTTAGATACTAGTAATATGTGCTACAAATAAAATTTAACTTGAAAGCTTATCTACAATCTTCAGTAGGTGGTATAAAAAAGGTAATAAAAATCTAATGAATATTTTCTACAACAGAAACATATAATAAAAAATTAAATATTAAAATTTATCTAAATATTGAGTTTTGTGTTTATTAGACTGAAAATAGAATACTTATTGATTGTGATTATCAGTTGATGAGAAAATACTAAAATGTACAAATAAACCATCTACACTAATATATTTCCACTATGTAATAAAATTTTATCCACACATTCTGCATATCTTTGCATACCTTTTAGCAGCATCACAAGGCAGCTTCAGAGTCAAACTCAGCCACCGGTAAGTTACCTGGAAAAAATTAATATGAAAGCTTTTACAATACTTTATTTTTTGTTCATTATATTAATCTATTTCATGAAACAAAAATATGTAAATAGATGTCTGCTATTGATACTTCCAAGATATGAACACTACTGTCTTAGTAAAAGATGTTTCATGTAGCACACCACAAAAAAATTAACAAAACTCAAATGGTAAAATATATCCAGAAAAATAACAGCATGAAAGCCAAGAAATTTGGTTTAATGACTTTCTACACTTATGTGAGATATGTTTCTTATTCTATAACTGTAAAATCCTGTAAAGTCAACAGAATCATGGCACTAATTTTGAAAAAAAATTCAACTTTTATGATATTCCTGAAGACTTACATATCTGAAATTTGTGAAAATCAAGATTTTTTTAACACCTCCAATGAGTAATGTTAGATAATTTATATTCCACAGTTTAGATTTTAAATGTTTCTTTGTAAAATGTTCACTTTTCAAAAATTAAAAGAAAATAAAGCAGCAAAACTGAACACATGTGTAAAAAATGATAAAATTAAATTTGAATAACTTTCATTTAAAAATATATTGATTGTTAACATACTATCAATTTAGTAGAATAAGGTACAAATATTTATATAGTTACTGTGTATATATAAGGCACAAATATAAGAGACAAGCAATGACATTGTAATAAATGCAACCACAATGTAAATAAAACTTCAGCTCAGCATGTTTAACACTCATGATTGTGAATGAAATATTCAATAATATATGCCATCATGTGTTTGTTCTATTCACTTATAGAATCCTTCAAAATCTTTTATTTCTCATAGAAGTAAGCACTTGTTCATTATTTAAATCACAAATGTAAGGGGATAATGATGTAATAATAATTTTTTTCCAATTTCTGAACGAACAAAATATTTTCTTTCCATTTAATTGCTAGAATGTATTTTTTTATCTTGACTGCAAGTTTGTTCCAAGGTAATTGCACTAATTATTAATGCAAAATATTATCTTACTATTTATTAAACTTTTCTTACTATTTATTAAACTTTTCTATTCATTAGAACTAGTGTAAGTTTTACCTTTGCAAAATATTGTTCTACTTAATTTGTGCACTATCAGTCTATAACTTGACTTGCTAAGTTTAATTGGAAATTACTTGCACAAAAATAGATGGTACCATTTTATTTAGAAAATACGAATAAAAATTAAACTTGACTGAGTTAGTTCAATAAAAATTGAGTAAATTTAAATTCATCAAAATAATCTAAATTGATAATTAATTGAAGTTCATTATGAACAAAATATTTCAATGATCTTGATCAGGATTAGCAGTAGCCACGGGGTCCATGGCCTCCCTTGAAATGTTGAGCTAGGGGACAGTTTTAGTTACCATTGTAAGTGAAACTATAAAACATTGCAGATAATTACTGTCTAACCCACCTCCCCAAATTTTGTTTCTTGGGGATTCTGGCCCCACCAAAATTTTTGGCTGGCTGCACCACTATAGATAATAATAAACTTGAATTTCTACAAAAGTAGTGTTTTCTCTCATTTACCATTTCTTGAACATTTCAATGAACTGAATAGTTTTAGAATTAACGCCAATTTTCAAATTAACCAAGGCTTTACTTTTGGCTTGCTTCAAAATTACAATATTCAATAAAGAGAAATTTCATGTTCAGAAGATGTTCTAAGATTATACAATTTACACTATTTTGAAAAACACCATGAATATAAAATTCAAAAGTCCCCTTTCTTTTAAAATCATCAATATGCTTCAGCCTATAGTCAATAAGTAGAAAAAATTATTTTTCTTTTAATAGTTTAATGATGCAGGAACAAATTCTGATCTATAACAAGATAGTAGTACATAGATTTACCAATTAAAACACCAGGTATGCTTATAAAACATTAGTTGATAGATTAAGGTTGAATTTAAGTTTGATAGATTTACTTTAATTTTAGAAGAGCTCATGGTTATATTACAAAATAGTTTCAAATGCACTGTAACTTTTTAACCATTTATGCTGAACAGGAATTAAGTTACTTTGCTTTTCAGACAAGCAAGCTATCACTTAGGAGAAAGTATAGTTGTTCACCCATACTCTGTAAGGATTTCCCATATTAGATGATAAGTTAGTTTAGGACTTCTTAATTACAACAAAGATGTTCCAAAGATAGGAAAACACTATTTCGTTTAGAGATAGGGAAACAAAGAACCTATGCTCAAGGCAATTTAACACTAGGTCTTTGGTAAAACAGTAAGACAAGTAATGAAACAAGATAGAAATTGAAAATAGTAGCAAATTCTGGAAAAGAAAACGTCAGTGGGCAAAATCATAAATCGATTTTAAAAATTGAAAACAATTCTATTTCCATAGCAGGCCTACCTAACCTTCTGTCAGTTTACAATTTTACCTCTTTCCCTGATATTAATTAATTCCTATCAACACACTAGGATTACGCTTCTATGGAGTTATTAAAAATCAATCATAACATAAAAAAATGTCTCATAAAAAATTGAGAAAATTTAAACCAACGAAAATTCAATTTTGAACAATTTTACCATGCGTGATCAACTGTACTTAATACTCACCACTTTATTTTCATCTTTAATAAATTCATCTAAGTTTTCCATGTACATATCTAAATCATTTTCCATGATGAAATCTTTTAATTAGTCAGTTCGATTTTAAAATCTTCTAACTTTAGGCGGCTAGTACATGTTCCGTTGCAACCTCACGATAGTGACGATACTTCAAGCTCCCGCGAAATTAGAGTTACCATGACGACACGTCGCAGCTTTCGATGGAAAAATGTTAGGTAAAATAACAAAAAGATGAAATATATAAAATAAAACAAAAAAACAGACGATTTCCTTTTGCTTTCACTAATTTTGAACTTGATTTTCGACCATGGAAGTATTTTTTTGGCACAGTAGATATTTACTTTTTTCAAAATTTGTGGCCATACTGAGGTAATGGAACACGTGTTTTAATGTTTTACACAAACAAAATTTTGCTTTCAAATACTTAATTTTTAGATATACAAAATTAAACAGAGAACAGTCAAAACAGAGCAACTTTTTCCGTTGTTTTCATTGTTTTCAAGTGCCCCGCGTCCGCGTTGTTGAGACACGCCTCAAAATATCGTACGGTAGGACACGACCGTAGAACACACTCATTTACTTGGCGCCAAAAAACCCAAAACATCAGTGGTGATATGGCTGTTCCCGCAGGAGGGTTGTGCGTCGGGTGTTCTCCTACCCTTTTTGAGTGCATTAAACTTTATTATGAAAACGATGCTGCTAGTTTGAAAGTGTTTGTTTCGCACGGCGTTATTCATTCAAGTGAAGTAAATGACCTACCTAACTGCCCTGACTGTGGTCACAAATTAGTATATTCTGACACTAGAAATACATTAAACTGTTACAAATATTTTAAAATAAAGAAAACGAAAAGACGTAAAAAGTGTACCTTTCAGGTTTCTTTGTATAACGGTTCATTTCTAGCAGGCTCCCATCTGACTCCGTCTCAAATACTCATTTTTATTTGTTGTTGGCTAGAGGACCAGTTCTGTCATAACTTTGTACAGAACAATTTGAAACTAAGCGTAGGTACAAGAGCCAAATGGAAATCTATTTGTAGCAAGGTGACAGAACATTGGTTTGAAAATCAGAGCCCAATTGGCGGAGTTGGAGTTTCTGTTGAGATTGACGAAACTCTAATTTTTCAAACTAAGTACCATCGTGGGCATACGACTATTTTACAGCATGTTTGGCTTTTTGGTGGGATTGAGAGGCACTCAAAAAAAAGGTTCATTATTCCTTTGCTTGACGTAGAAAATAATCCCCAACCCAGGAACAAGGAAACACTCATTGCAATTATCAATAAGTTCATTTGTCAGGGCACCACCATCTACTCAGATATCTGGAAAGCCTACAATACCCTTGATGACAAAGACTTCACACACCTGGCAATAAATCAAACCCTTAATTTTGTGGAACTTGAAAATCCTGAAACTCACACGCAAAACTCTGAGAGACTCTGGTTGGATGTCAAGCAATTCATCAAACGACAAGAAATTCAAACTAAGTACCTTAAACAATACTTGGGACAATATATGTTCATCAGGGAACATCAAGATAACCTTTTGCATTCATTCTTATTACACGCCGCTAAACTCTACTCGCCATCACTAATTCGACGTAATGAGCCAAAACCTCTCAGCCTTCTTATCCCTGCCATTGACAAAGAGGACGACCACGATTCTGATGTCGATGAAAAAATTTTCTACACAACTGCATGAGGTAATGTACTGATTCTTGTACGGGGTTTTAAGTTATGTTTAGTTGGGTATTTGTTTAGGTAAATGTTTAGAACAAGCCACTCATTGATTTTAGAATTTTTGTTGCTTGTGTAGTGCTAATGACATCAAAATACACAATTTTTCTTGGTCAATATTGAATTTAAGCCTTTCACGGAAATGAAAAATTCCATTCCAAAGAATCACTAAAGGAACACATTAAAAAACGTTTTGCATGAATGACATTCTGCTTGCTGATGCGTTGTAGTCGAGTTATTCAACTTTGACATTATAAGAGCGTTGTATATAAAAGTGAAGAAATGAACACGTAGATATGCTGCAATACGGTATTAACGTAACAATGGGTGAGGTTAGGGTAGGTTAGTTAAAATAAACTAACCTAAAATAACATAAATCAACCTAAAATAGCTTACCTTAAGTTACCCAACCGAGGCTGTTATTTTTTTTGCCAAGAAGTGGGCGTGTCCCGCCAGAAAAGTGGGCATCATCCAACAATGCGGCAACTAAGCAACCGACTATATAATGTTATTTCTATCTGAAGGTAATTATTGTTATATCTAAAATATAACGCATCTGCGAGCAGAATATCATTCATGTAAAACGTTTTTAAATGGGTTCCTTTAGTAATTTTTTGGAATGGAATTTTTAATTTCCGTGAAAGGCTTAAATTCAATATTGACCTTTTTCTTCTATGAACTTTCTGTTGCAAATAAGTATTTAATGAGTTGAGCGTTAACCTAGCGTAACCTAGCCAATCTAATCTAACCCAACTTTATCGCAACTCAACATTCATTCCAGTGCATGAGAGCCATCGTAACAGATATTCTATCAGTTCCCCCCTCAAAATTTTCTATGAGCAAAAATGTAGCAATTTTTGCCATTTGAAAGAGAATTGTTAAGGAAGACAGAAATTAACCTACCACTATAACTCATTAAATGCTTATTTGCAGCAGAAAGTACTTGAACTTGATATTGAGGGCCGACAGTGTCGGGGCCTTTGTAACGGCCTGCAATTCCCTCCTCACTACTCACACACACAAAAAAAGAGCTCAGCACCTGCATACCAAACTTGTCCACTAAACTACTCAGGATCCACCAATCCTTGTCACAAACTCCCATTAGTAGGCATCACTGGGATAACCAGTACGTCAAGACACCATCTCCGTGCATAATGGGTCATTACAGCCCACTGTACATGACTGGCTCATTCCAGTCACTGTTTTTTACTCCAGGCACGTGCAAGGAAAACTTTCATAGCTTCAATGACACTCAAATTACACTCATGATCTAATCCAACAATACAACGCATACCACAATCATCTTCATCAAGTGCATGGAAGAAAAGTTGTTCATTTTGATGTCATTATTATTATAAAAGCAACAAAAATTTGTCAATTGATTAGTGACCTATTCTATAAAATATCTTTGTTAATAACAGCCCACTAAACAATTTTTCTATTTTTCTTGCTCGTATAATGGTAATGATATCAATGTAAACAACTTTACTTCTATACATTTTCCATTTAAAATAAGTATTTAACGATATATTGGTAGGTTAATTTACGTCTTGTATAACATTTTTGTTGTTTCCTACGGCAAAAATCATCTCTTTTTCTGTTAGAAAATGGCACTACAAAAATTTAGTATAAGAATAGTGTAATCACGATAGAATAACTGTTAAGACGGCTCTAATTTGCTTGAATGAACATTAAGTTATGTTCTGTTAGGTTTGGTTGGGCTAGGTTAGTGATGCAAAATAAATATTTTCATGTTTTTTTGCGCACATCCAAATTTTTCAAGTATATAAAAATCAGACAGTAGATAGTGTTAGCTCTGAATTCTGACTCTATCAATATAAGTTCTGTGGCTCGTGCTGTTCCTCTTGTCACTCCAGGCCCCTGTTGGTCCGATGAGCATTTTTTATGTTTTTGTTGGAAAAGGACCCTTAGGTGGTGGGACTATTCGGTCCTAAAATTTTATGGCGCTACAAACACTAGATCCCCCCTCATGGGGGTTGTAAGGGGGACCAAAAGTCCTGAATTTTTGACCCCATATGAAAGGAAAACAAAACAGGAAATGGAAAATTTGCTACCGTAACTTTGTTTACAATGCTTCAAGGATTCTAAAACTGTCTTTGGTTTTGTTCTAGCATAACAGCTCAATGAGATCTATTCTTTTGAAATATCAATAAAAATGAACTAAAAAACCAATGTCTCCAATTTTTTTAAAAACTAAGGCCGGAATCAAAAAAATGAATAGAAGAAATTGTTTTTATTTTTAAAACTTACATATAATAGTAAAATTTCAAAAGAATCAGACTACAAATATAAAAGTTCATAATTTTTATAAAAAAGAGACTTATTTTATTTATTCCTTTTTTTTAAATACAATTCAAAGTGTGAATATGAAGTTATGCATGGAGATTATTGAAATAAAAATGAAAACATTCAATTACATAAATTGTCCATTATATTACAGTTCAGATAAAAATTTATTTATGCCTTATAACCTACAATACTTATTTTCAACATTCAAATGAATAGAAGTCAATGAGTTTTTATGCTAGGAAGAAAAGAAAGACAGTTTTAGAATCCTTGGAACATTTCTAACGAAGTATGGTAGCAAACTTCCCAATTGTACAAAAAAAAATTTTATCAAGCTCAAAACTCAAAATTAGTGTATATACGAGTTAATGATCAAATATTGCAAATAAAAAACGAAAAGTTTCAAATGTAAACATTTTCTACCATACTTTTGTTAGAAATGTTTCAAGGTTTTTAAACTTTTTCTTTTTTTTGTTCTAGCATAAAACTCATTGGCTTCTATTTTTTTTAAATATCCATAAAAATGTAACTAAAAATAGTTTTTTGTATTCTTAAAAAATTAGGCCTAAATTGAAAAAGTTACAGGAGTAAAAAAGAGTTTACTCTTAAAAAATACATATACTGGCCAATTTTCAAACGAATCGGATGAAAAAAATTGAAATCTTGAAGTGACTCCCTCAAGGACAGCGTCCCCCATAGGATTACAGGATTTTAAGACCACTGGAGAAATAGGGATTATTGCTGCAATAGGAAGTGTAGGAGGTCAGGTACATCCTGTGAAAAAATGAGACTCGTTCGCCCGCTACGGGGGTTTGAGGAATGGGGTGAAGGGGAGGGGGAAGTGGTATTTTATCATGTTACACCTCCCTCTTGGCACTTTCTTCACGGCACGACGTTGCTATGCCCTTTCCTATGTCTCTGTATTACTCTATGATTTCAGAGGTCTAACCTGAAGAAAAATTTTTAATTGAAATTGTTTAGGTTTCTTTGTTTTGCTTATAATGTAAACAATGGACTTTGGAGTTTCAAAACTTCTCCTACAGTTTTTGAGCTACAGTGATGATTTTGGTATCATTGGACGCGAAAAGACGAGGGCTTTTCGAAAACTTAAAATGGTTTGGCAAAATTAATTTCATTCAAAAGCTATGACGTCATAAATCCGCATTTGTTCAAAAACAGTGTTTGCTCTAAATTTTTTCTTTTTTGTTATTAAAAATGGAAATTTTGGGAAAAGCATTTCAAGTTTTTGGAATGTCCACGTCTTTCCGCATCCAATGATACCAAAATCTTTACTGTAGCTCAAAAACTGTAGGAGAAAAAGCATTTTGAAAACCCCCCCTAAAATGTTGTTTTCTTTGATTTCCCATTTTCTTTTAAAAAAATCACACATTTTTCATAGAAGACAAATGATTCTCAATTGCATTTCCTATCCGTATACAAATTTCATTGCTCTAGGTCCAATAACAAACAAAAAGGTCCATAAGGGGGACACTGTCTTTAAGACTCCTCTAGGTACTTGTGGGTTCTCTGCCACCACTTTTAATGTATGGTTTCCTTGTGATGTTAAAGCTCCGTTCATTAAGAGAGACAACCTAGCGGTTTTTAATTTTTTGACTGATTGTTCTGAAAATTGCATATTATATGTATTATGAATAAAAAAACACATTTTGCTCACATAACTTCATTGATTTTGGTCTTAGTTTTTGAGAAAATGGGAAATATGAGTTTTTATATAATTTTCTCACACATTTCAAAATAATGGAAGTCAATGAGTTTCCATGCTAGAAAAAAAACAAAGGACAGTTTTGGAATCCCTGTAAAATTTCTTAAAAACTTATTTCTAACATTGCACACTAAACCACCCTTTTAATTTTAACACATTAAGTGTGGCGTGACCCACCGGTGGTCATTTAGGTGATTTTCATAATGCTGCTGGCTGACCAGCAGTCACTGACTCAATTTTTATAAATACTAAATGAAAGTTAATAGAAGGCATGATCCAGTCAATGTTTGCTATTTTCAAATTTTCTCGCTACAATTGACTCTAATTTTTAGCTGGATATTGAACTTCAGTTCAACCCGCCGTACTTAATGTGTTAATCGATAAATGAAAAAAATTAGCCTATCTTTTATCATTGATTTTTCAATTCAAATTCAAGAAAGAGAAAAGAAAAACTAGTCACCTATTTAATTTGTGCTCAGCGGAACAATTAGGGAATGATTTTCCACTAAATAAATGGTGGTTTGATGGCACCGTTTGCTACGTTTGTAGATACTGCAACTAAAAGCGTTTATGACACCTTCATCATTTTGTAATATGATTGAGTTATGTAATAAAATTTGAATTTAATAGCCTAGCCTGTTACAAATGACATAACATGAAGAGATAGGACTTAGTGGAATTGTCTCCTTGCCAGTTAAATGTTCTGCAAAAGGTACTGATAATCACGTACTTCTTCTATTCCTGATACTAAAAAACAAGAATGAGTGGAAATTTTGGAGCTGCCAGATCAATGCAAACTGCCAGGGCCACAAGATTTAAGAAGAAGACACAATATCCAGCTCGAAAGCATCTTTAGCCGTTCATATCTTGTTTCTCTTTATTTCCACTTCATTTGTTTATACTTTGCTGTGGCATGTTAAATATTTTTTAATTGGCAATTAAATATTGGCACTGTCAGTTATGTATCTGAACTCAGCAATGCTGTCTAAAAAAAAAGAAAAAGGGTATAGTTCTATAAGCTTAACTTGGATTATCAATCAGTTCCACTTAAGAAGCTTCTGTGTTTAAGTGTCCCATCTTGAGTTTTAATGACACAAATAAGGGAAATCACAAAAAGCTCACATGGAATCCCATAACAACTTCAAATTAACCATTTATGATAATTGTTACTCCTAATACTTATGAATGAAGTTTTTTCTATACCAAAAATGGTGGTAAATGATAAGGGGAGAACAATTCTTAAGGAGATTATTTATCTTGCCTCCGGAAAGCTCCTCATTTTTACAAACGCTAGAAGGGATGCTGATGAACTTTCCTGTTTACTCTACGAGCTAGAGCTGATAAGGACACATCGGATGCTTTTGCATATCGTGCATGCTTTAATGGCAATAGCCATGCAAAGCTGAACCACACCATCAAATACTCCAATTATGAGACCAGGCATTGATGGAAGGCGTTTTAAGAAGAGAAGGTATTACTTCTTCAGCAAGAAGCTTCATAAATTATGATTTTTGATGAAATTTTTTTTGAACGGGACTCGTTCTAATAAATAAGCCATCACAAAGTTGTGTAATCTGTTACTACAGTGAAATTAGAGGAGCTTTTCATGTTCTACCATGGGAAATTATCCATTTTTCTAGGATTCATATCACACAATTCTCAACTTAGATAAGGAGATTCTGCTGCACCTGCTGCAAGAGACAGGATGCAGCATACCATCCAATACAGACAGCAGATACACAACAGGATGCATCACACACCAGTGAAATGCCCAAGCTTGTAGACAACCCACATAGAGCTTGACGGCACGCCTGGCCTAACGTGTGTGAATCTCATAAACTTTCTCAAGGTTTTAAAGTGTTGAGACATTGGTAAGTTTAAGTACTGAAAGTAATACAGTTGAAATTTTGATTAATACAATATTTCATAAATCACTCATGTTTCTTAATCTAACGTTTGAATGATTTGCAAAAAATATTTACAAGTCTTGACTTTCGATGACAGTAGTAATTTTTGATGGAACTTCTGAAGTTTTCCGTAGTTTTCTATGTCTTATTTTAGCTTTTGTCGGCTCTTCAAAGGGGAAATATCAGAGATTGAATAATTTTTAAAGATTTTGTAGTATTATTTTCACTCGAAACTTTTGTGTTATTTTAGTATATACAATCAATATTTCCATAACCAACTTCGAACTTGAAATGTAAGTGTCATTAGTGTATTATGTATTTTACTCAGCAAAGCGCTCAACAATAAGAAATTTGACAAATTAGGAGTGCTCTATGGAAGTAAATGAGTTTTTTTTTGGAGAAATCTCTTTCCTATGATGTCATTTTCTTTTTTTTTTCAGTACAAAATTTGTTATGTGTTTATATTGAAACGTGCGAATGTGACCTCCTGTTGCATAGTAGTCAAATAGAGATTGTTTCATTTTTGCATGAATTGTTGTTGATTGTGATATACATGTTCACATATTTTATACCACTCGAGCATTATAAGTAAATCATATGTTATAAACAAAAGTAACCATTTTTTAGGTGTTATGTTGCAATAAGGTTGATTTCTTTCAGTGTATGAAACAAATTAGGGTTCTTAGACATTAAGAGGATTTTGTGGAATAGATATGTTTTTATTAAGATCTTAAGAAAATATGCTTTTTCTCCTGTTTCAAGACTTATGATGGAATTTTAATAATTCTAAAATGTATGCAATAAACATTTTACTCTGGTTCTTCATTTTATCCAACGAGTAGGATTCTCTATGAATCGTCCTATTGGAAGTATGATAGTATTTATTTCAAAGGAAAAATCTTATATCTAGCAATTACTACCTGACAAAATTTTGCTCAATGGCTTTTTACGCTTCATATAATGTGTTGGGAAGAATTATTAATGGTTATTTTCATTGAATGAACATGAATCTTGAATACTTACAAATAAATATTTTTTACCTACAAAATATGTATTCCAGCTATTTTATGAAAAAATTAGATGTAAACAATATCAAATTTTCAATAATTTTAATTTTTTTCTCTTATTTTCCATTCCCACAAAAATTTTTTTTGCTGTGTTACAAGAAACTAATGCAAATGACCCATCTAAAATAACAGGATTCAAAATTTTCTTTAGTCAAATCCAGATGTGGATGACAAATATATCCATCCCTATAGTACCTGCGATTAAAATATTCTTGTTCTTGAATGTGCGCTGTTGAAACTCCTATAACAGATAACGGTCATAACGCATCCTCTAAAGGGTTAAGAGAGAGGAGGACCAACCAATTTAATGTGTTCAATGAAATTCTCATTGTCATCACGTAGGAGGAATCACGCACAAAAAAAAAACACATTCATTTTTTATCCATAAATTTAAGAACACACTGACGTTTTATCATAAAATATTGAACTTGTGAAAGTAGTGAACTCGTACCACAGATACGGTCTTAACGCATCCTTTTGAGGCGTGAAAGACAGACGGACCAACCGATTTAACGTGCTGAATGAAATTCTCATCATGCAAAAATAACGTAGGACAAATCACGCACAAAATGATACATTCATTCATAATTTTCGAATATACCTGGCGTTTTATTATATAGTATTGACTGTTTGATCATGTCACAGAGATGCGAGTCACCGCCTCGCCAGCAGCTGTGGTGCTGCTCGTGCTGCTGCTCACGATGAACCAATCGGGGGCGCGCGTCATGAGCAGGCCGAGAGGTGAGGCCAAACTACGGACTTCGTCGCTCAAAGCTTATTTTATTCAAGCCGTTACGAAATTATGTGGAACAGAACTAGGAGGAATTACTGTTGCTGGGACAGAACTTGGGTGGAATTATTGTTGCTGGAATAGAACTGGGTGGAATTACTGTTACTGGAACAGAACTGGGTGGAATTACTGTTACTGTAACAGATCTGAGTGGAATTACTGTTGCTGGAACAGAACTGGGTGGAATTACTGTTACTGCGGTAGAATAGTAGAACTTTTCATGATCTATCGTGGGGAATATTCTTAAATTTTAGTATTTTTAGGTGCTCGTTGTAATTTAGGGATCAAAGCTATATAGACTGTTCCCTTGGAACCATGTTCGAGTAATCTAAGACCTCATTAAGTAAACTTTGGGATCACCGGTGAAAATTAGAGATATTGAGTCTACATAAGTAGGATGTACTGAGGGTCTGTATGAGACCATTTATTTTGTGCAAAATTCCAGTCATAATTAAACTGCGACCTTTGAAAATTGAAAACAATTCCTGGACAAAAAGAAGTAAAATAAAGATTATTTTTTGATGATTTTTTTTTTTTAAATTGCCATGATTATATCTTTCAAAGACAGCGCTAACCCATAATTTCCGCCTCCTAAGCGACGATAGTAAATTGAGTTTAGGATTGAGATGGAGCACACTTATAATGTTGGAATTACATATCGTCAAACAATGTAATTTGTTGTATATACAACTAATTATTATTTAATAACACCTCAAATTAACGCCACTAACAGCACAGTTATCGCAAAGTTAACCCCTTATCAGCGCGGTCGGATAGAGCGCTCCTTTATTATTATAAAATAATGACCTATGATAGTTCCAACCGCAAGCCATTACATCAAAATCATTTAAATATTTATATCCTTGGTTTCAAAATAAAGGCAATTTTAACTACAAAAAGTTCACCCATTTTCTAACAAACAGAGAGACCGGCACTTTGCTCAACGAACTTTAACATAAAGCTGGGACTGTGGCAACAAACCCTATTTACTCAATATTATGCGAATAAAAGTCGTCATTTCAACGACTCGTGTTCTTCATCCCCTTGTGTGTAGTCCCTATTAGGTATGCGCTACATATGCATTAGAAAGAATTCAACGCGGTAATTTTCGCATATTGAAAACTTGAGACATCTCCTTAAGCAGATGCAGTAAATTTGCTAAATTCCAATGCAAATTTTAATGTTAATGTTTAGGAAAGAAAGTTGAATTAACATTGTTTTTTTACTTCACCAGGCATGTGCCCGGACACGACTGGCATCATCACCACATGTCAAATCACGACTGCCAATTGCTTCTCCAACGCCGAGTGCCCGCGGTACCAGATGTGCTGCCCTTACGGCTGCGGCAGGCGGTGTCTCGGTGTCTTTGGTTGAAAACAAAACCACTCTCAAGTGAAAATAGTTTTAAAAAAACTTCACGTTCGAGTTTCTCACCTCAGAAGTTTAAAAACCACTCTCTTTCAATTGTGAGCAATTTTCAATAATTTCATGATCGAGCTTTTCTTCTTAAAAGTTTGTGGAGCATCTTTACTGTGCCAAGTTAAAAATGTACGAAGTTTATGCTCATTAGAAGCATTATTTTAAGTGACTTTCTGATCCCGGTAAAGGTGATCGTGAATTTTCATGATCCTTCGTAATTTTTTTCATGACTGCGGGAATTTATTTGTTTAGTTGTCTGCTATGAACTAATAAATTAGTATCAGCAAAAATGGTCACGTTATTTTCTTTTCAAACCTCGCAGCGCATCGCTATTCAACGGTCTGGAGTCACTCGTTCAGAGATGAAATTAACTGTCCGTCTACGTTCATTAAAAAGTTAACTTAACATCAATATGTGAGAACTTAATGCTTCCTGAAGAATCAGTACCACGTAGCTTTCTAAAGAAAAAAATGATTTATTCCCGAGAAATTGTTACGTGCATGAAAATGTGTTACCACATGATGGTTGTTAATAATTCCTTAGTATAAAAGTCCTTAAGAATTTAAAAATTAAGAAAGTACCACGTATTGAAACGATATTTAATTAAGATATCACACTAACTATAAATTTAAAACTCTGTCAGTTCTACAAAACGTTTCGGAGACCAGCTCCATTTTCAGTTAAGAGTCTGCATTTAGTTTTAAATTTATAGTTAGTGTGAAATCTTAGTTAAATATGATTTCAATACGTAATGCTTTCTTCGTTTTTGAATTCCTAATGATCATTCGCCTTAAGAAAAATAACTTCTCTGACTTTATTAAGGTCCTTAATTGATGGAAAAACCATACGAGGTGTGCAATAGCTGTGTCAAAGGTCAATTATGTTATTGAGAGAAACAATCAAACTATTTTCTCGAGGATGTTTAATCTAAAGCAGGATGGCTGAAAGTTTATAGATACCTTAAATACTATTGGAGAATGCATATGAGGTTCTACGCTCCTAGTTAAAACGAACGAAGAACAGATATCAAACACTTAACAGTAACTGGAACAGGCTGAAATCCGGGCTCCTGAATGATTTTCAAGTAGTGAGAAAAGGTCAGCCGAAAGTAATTGGTGAAAAACAGAGCCCAACACGCGCATCTACAACGAATAAATAAACATGAAAAAATAAAAACTTGTTCAGTATACGATGAGTGAAATGATTTGTTTATGAATCCTAAGTTTTGATTATGCTTATTTTCAATTACCTATTTACCGTTTTGGTCAAGAAACGTGCGACTCACTGGGGTAACAAAAGTTTTTATTTTGAAACAGCGAGTCAGTGTACTAATTTTGTTTACCGAAATATCAAGTAATTTCTGATTAAAATTTCAGTGAGAACTGGTCATAAAGCGTTAAGCGATGTAATCGTCATGACTTGGTTATTTTTCGAAAAAAAGTGAAACACTTCATCCAGCTACTTCAAAACTGACGACTGTGTTGCTCAGTGTAGTCGAAGAGTATAATTATGAAAAAATAAAAAACTACGATAAAATTTGGAAAACGCAAAAATGAGCTAGTTTCTAATTTCCTGACAGGATTTCCAGAAGAATCATGCTACAGTTTCAGAACAACAATACATATTTAAGGTTTCTCATTCTCTCGTTATTCCTTTTAATAACACAGACATGGGGTGCATGAGATAAAATAGAAACAAGGTGATAGATTGTTATCGCTTAAAAAAAAACATCGGCATCTTAGGATGCTTTATTTCTAATCAAGCCTGATACACATGATCTTGAGCATTGGTTTTTCAAATGCCTTATAACTAACACTATATATAGGACACCATGATGGTTCCCCCGTAAATCCGGTACCCATTTCCGACACCTGGGTTGAGTGGGGTATTGTGCTTGAGCTTTCCCTTATACCCAACGGGGGAAATCGCCGCGCCAGCGCCGAGATACGAACCCTCGACTCCTACATGCAAGGGCGATGCCCTTAACCGCTATGCCACGGCGAGCGAGTAACATATGGCTACAAAATTTCTATGCATGGATTATAAACGAACTTAATTGTATTTTCATAATCGATTGAGCTTTACAGGCTAAGTGTGAGGTCTTCGCAGTAGGATAGTACGAAATTAACAAAGTTAGCTAGAACAAGTGTAGACAAATCAGCTTCACAGAGGTTGAAATGCTGACCTCAATGAAGCAGTGAGCAAATTTTAAGGCATACAGGCGATCGTTTTGTTTGAGTTTACAACGAAATGTAGCAGTACATTGTACTTTATGTTAGAGATGTAAAATAACGAAGAACGTTTGCCTTAAATTCTTTTAAGTTCGAGAGTTTTTTATATTCCACGCTATGAAGCTTATTCCACAAAAAAGCTCCAGAACCAGAGAGCTTTTGTCCCAGTCAACTGCTCAATTTCTCTGAGGGAAGTAGAGAGACAAGAGCACTTGTCGAAATTTATGAATGAGGAATATTTCTTGTATTACGCTCTAGCCAAGTTTTCTTAAGAGAGGGGTTGTATGATCTCATTTCCTGAAATTTCTTTTGTTCGCCTTTTTGGCTACGAAGTTCATACATTTTTGTAATTCTTTTCAAGATATTGAGGCATATCTACCCAGACGAGATTGCAATAGTCGAAATGTGATAATTCTAAAGACTAAACCACCAATAATCTACATATTTTTCGGGTGCGTTCTTAATGCGATGAAAAAACATCAAGATTCCGATAATTTTACTGCATATCTTTATCAAGTGACAGAGCGATAGAATAATAATATGAAAAATCGCTGTCATGTTAGTTATACTTTAAAGCTATCTTTGACTTTTTCATAAACTGTAAATTGTATTGTTTTCCCTTATATCCACAGTAAAATTTGATGAGTACATTCATTTTCATCACTTCAAATGGATAGAAGCTCTGGATTAGCAATAGAAAGAGAAAACCAATAAAAATCATTGCACGGACATATTACAATAAAGTAAATTTTGCAACTTCTGTTCAATGATAAGTTTGCTCTTCTTTCTTCTGGTTCGGAATTGACTGACACGCAAAAAATTATAATAAAATGCGTTCAGAATGTGAACAGATTCTTCGTTTCATAGAAAGAAACTATGACAGCGAGTCAAAGAACAAAATTAAAGTCAAACGGCACTCGTGTTATAACGTTTGGGGTACACAAAGTGGGTCTCTCGACTAGTGTGCCGTGTAGGAGGTGTGTGAACATAAGCCAGATTACCTAAACATTCTGTCATCGTAGCAACAGCTGACTGTGAAATTTCTCTGTAATTGACTTGCCTGATCATTAAAACGCAAAATTTTATGTAAAAGATGAAAATTGTTCAAGGTAAAATCCATTGTGTCTCAATGAGTAATTATTTGTTGACAAACGTGCAGTATTCGTGGTTCTCTGCTCTTTCCTGAGTGGCGTTTAGACTCATGCAGTGTTGGAAGTGTCGAGCTTTTCTCGGTAGTACGGGAATAATATTTGCCCTGCAATATTTGTGAGCGCACACGGCTGTCAAGTCGCAAGTCCTTGGCCTAGAGTTGCTAAATGAAGTACGCGTCGACTACTAAATTTACGCCCGCATGATTGGAATATTTCAAATGCAATAGAAAATTCATCTGATGATTTGCTGTAGATGAAATCCCCGATTTATATTAATGCAAAATAAGTTGCTTGATTGCTTTGTCACTTAGTTTCTGTAACTCATCATTACAAATGTGGATACTGGTTCTAAGGAGTAGAAATAAATTTTAAAAATTTTAATTCAGGAATAAGTACAATGCCTGTTTTAGGCCGCCGTCACACGGAGACCAAATGGTAACGTTTCGTCACAATCATCTACAGTCAGCGGCACTACTCGGTCTGTCCAGGGCCACGAAACCGTCAGATTTCAGCCTTAAATTTGGACGAGTTTGGTCACACTAAGGCTGAAATGTGATTTTTTCCTGGCCCTGGACAGAACGAGTGGTGCCGCTGACTGTAGATGATTATGACGAAACGTTACCATTTGGTCTCCATGTGACGGCGGCCTTAATAACACAACCCACACTGAATTTAATGCGTGAACACTAAATATGCGAAAATATTGTAAATTTCTTTTTTTAATGGCAATTTATTTAATTTTAAAACTTGATGCGAATCTGCATCGGATGGATTGAAATACGACAAATTAGAAGAGTAGTGTGGCCTGTATCACAGATGCTCATCCCAAACATTAAGTTGCTCGCGTAATTGATGCTGTTGGATATTTCCCTACATAAATGATTTATGTTAAATGCTGCCAAATGATATTCGATGGAGCAAAGTTTTTTTTTTGCCACTTGTAACGTCACAGTCACACAGATAACTAGTGTTAATTTGATGCTGAAACAAGAAATACAGATGCTATCCCCATACGGTTGTTAATTGTCTCTTTATTTCCAATGATATCACATGTAAGCTATATCTTTTCCACTGACCTAAATTTTTGTACAGTCTTTTTAATTATGTGAAGTGAACAACGAACACGAAAATGTTCTATGATAAATGTTTGAATAGTTCGTTGAAAATTTAAATAAAAATAGGCTTGTAGAAACAGGCCGTTGCAAAACAATCTTTTCCATGTTTCTGACTCAGGTAGACTCTTTGGCGCCATTATAATTAGTATTGAAATATGATGTCAACTAAGGATCCTTACTCTGAAATATTTTAAAAACCAATGATGAGATTTTTGTATCATCTCTTCGCGAAATAAACTGTTTTTCTTTTTCCTTTTTTTTTAAGTTAAAACGCAGAGCTTGGATTAATATGTTTCCAGTATGCAGAGACCTGCGGAAGGCGTGACGAATTCAATACATGTTGAAAATATACTAAAAATGTAGCATGCCGTATTGTAATTCAGCTACCAAATCCTTCAATTTTTATACAGGAACATAACATCCAATACAACAACGCAAGATAAAAAGTTCACATCAAATTGGTATTCAAGTTAGTAATGCATTCAGATTTTAAATTATAAACTCAAATTTAAATTTCGTCCTACTCTTACTGACACGATAGGTAATTAAATTCGAAGCAGCGAGCCTCATTTCCAAGTAACAACAAGCATGAGGTATTCAACATTTCTTATTAAATAGCAACAGTCAGGAACAAGCATGAGCGGTTCTACATTTGTTGGTTATTTTCAGAGAGGCAATTTCCCAGAATATGTGTATCACAAAGCCTCCATAAGCTGGATCATGTCCATCATTCAAGGTCACTCAGCAAGCTTTTAAATGTCTGAAGCGGTTGCCTGCTGTCATACAGCAACTTGTAGCCGAGGTGGGAGAGCGACGCCAAGTCAGGTAAGAATTTGACCGACCTCGAGTCACATTCAGAAAGTTTGACTTAACTGAGAGAAGAGTTACTGAATAATTCGTTATTGGGATTTCATAGTTCTATGAGAAACAAAATTTGCATGCATTAGGAATAAAAAAGCCTATTGGTTGACGTTAACTGAGATTCTTTGTCAAACCTAGAAAATGACACAGGCTTTATTTATGGTATCGATTACAATCAATATTTCCTCAGCTGTATACAAGCAATGCATTAAGCTGAATCGAGAATGCATGTGTAATTCTAAGTTATTGTGGAACCTTTTACCTGCTTTAACGCTTCAACCTTGGTTCTAATTTAATATGTTTAAAACGAATTTAAACTTGCTTTGAAAGACACAAGCGATTTAAATTAAAGTTAGTTCTCAATATCTGTGAAGAGTCTTTACAGCTAGAAACAATGGTCAGGCAGGTCGGTGTCACTCGACCGGTGATCTGCTGAAGGAGAGCGCGTGTGTTCAAAAAACCTAAGTTGGCGTAGTATTTGTCCACGATCATTAAGGGCTGCCTGAAAATAACGAATAGATTTGTGCGATCGTTGTGGAATAAATTCATTTGAATCATTTAGTTATTAAGCACAAAATCATGGACGTCTGCGGAAAGAAACTTTTGTCCAAGAAATCTTTCAGCAATGTTTCACAAATACATTTGTTTGTAATTACATCGATTTTTTGAGCCTTACCATAGGAGGGAGTGAAATGCAAGCTCATTGAAGAAGAGAGTTTCCCAGAATCTCCTTCCTAATATCCGTCTTATCCACGGCAAACACACCGTGCAGTTTCAGAGAATTAAACCCTGGGACTTGTCACTCGAATTGTAATGTTCTACCTTACGTCACTGAGAAAACATGTGTACCCTATGTCACTAAAAAACAGATGTTTATCATTATATTTATTTTCATATATATTAGAAAGTTCTTAGTATATATCATATTCTAAGTTCTTCATATATATTAGAAAGTTAGAAGAAACACTGAAAGCGACTCTGCAATTGTCAAGCTATCTCATAACGTACCTGTGGAATCTTCGATAGGACGTCATAACGGTGGTGAGTCGGTAGGATATTTAGGACTCCCATTACATTATTGCTAAGCTATCGCTGCAATTGCAGCGGGCGGCAGCACTTCATCACTCCAACACGCCACAATAATTACAAATTTCCAAATTTCTCAGAAACATGAAACTGAGCAACTGCTCCGCGAGCGTGTGGCTGGTGGTGGCCGTGCTGCTGCTGGCAGCCGCGGGGGGAGGAGCCAGGCGAGTGCCCAGAGGTGAGGCTGCGGTCACTTGCATGTCCTTGTTCTTTGAGGGTTAACACTTTGACCGCAATTGGTTGAACTGAAGTTCAAAATTCAACTCAAATTTAAAGTCAATTGTATTGAGCAATTTTGAAAATGGCTAACATTAGCTTCAATTGAGTATTAATTTAGCCTCAATTAAGTAGTGATGAAAATTGAGTTTGTGACCACTGGTCGGTCAGCAGCATTGGGAAAATCCTTTTCGTGGTCATCGGTGGCGCATTTCGAGATCAAAGTGTTAAGTTTGCCATACCTTTGCGATTGATCGATAATTCAACTTTAGGTTTGTTTGGTTTACCCATTGTTACACAAGATATGGTTTTTTTTGCTTGTATTACCCTTTTTCATGAGGTTACTGGGTTTATTTTGTAACTTTTGCCAAGAATAAAATGAACATAAGTGAAAGTTAAGGATTTCATTTGCAAAATTTTACAGTCAATGATTTAACATAGTTCCTTATTATATTTTAAAATATTGCACACGTACAGTACTTTATAGAGTGAATCAATTCCGTTTTGAATTAAAGTTCATCTTTTTACTCGAGATTCGCTAGAAAGGTACATAAAGTTATCGCATCGAGACACGCCGAGATATTTTTCTCAGTGGAAAAGTCATCAACTTTCTCATTCAGGTGCTTTTCTCACAAGTAAAAACCATTTTTTTTAAAGTCCAAAATATGCATGTGTACACATAAACATGGCATTGATTTATTTGGTAATTTTAAGAATTAACGTGCATTATCTCTTCATTTTAATTTTCTGATCCATGGAAAAGTTTAATCTTTTAAAAGTTATTATTTCAAAACTGAGACGAAGAAAAGATGTTCCACAAAACTTTCGTTATTTCGCATAATTTTCAAGAAGTAACTGCGTAGACCGAAAAAACTAAACACATAACTCATTACATTTCGGTTTCCAGATTTGGATGTGCCCTAATTTTTAATTTGCGTTCGTTCAACTCTGTTTTCATACTCATAACGTATCATCAAATTGCTTACACAGTACAACATCAATTCCACTTTACAATCTTGATTTGAACGAATTTTGAACATTTCTTTCCGAAAATGATTAGTTCCTACGCGAAAGATTTTAAACAATAGAAATTGATTAGTCATCTTTTCTTTCATCTTTTAGTATGATAAGTTTTATTCATATATCATTTCACAGATCAGTGCCCCGATGCCTCCGGTATCATCACCTCATGCTGGTTTACTGAAGAAAATTGTCTGTCTGACTGGGAGTGTGAGCGATTTGAGAGATGCTGCCGCTCCGGCTGCAACAAGAAATGCATGAAGATCGTCAAAGGATAGAATTTCTGCTTCATTGCCTTTGGAAGTAGTGGTAGTCATCGTGTAGTTACGAATGCACCCATTTTTTACATATATATCGAATCTATTCCCTTGGAGGGACTGAAGTAATTGATAAGTGAGTCTGTGATAAGAGTTTCATAACGGCAAGGTGACGAAGTATATTTAAAAGACGTGACTGTTATCAGGACGGGTACACTTGTTTACTGTTCACGTCAGAAGAATTAAAATAGGGAATATTTGAAGGGCATTGACGCCTTTTACGCTCATGTTTATTTGCTTAATAACTCAAATTGTTATGAATTTTTACACAATTTCTCTTATCAAAATGATTAGAGCGCTCTTTCGAACGCGCTCGATTGCCTTTTTTACCACCTGCCGAATACGTTAAAATCATATACTCTTTGCTTAAGTCTGTGCACGGGCACAAACTAGTTAAATAATCTATCTGTGGTACGGGCCTAATTTATCTACTTTGAGAACTCTTATAATCTTCAGTGAAGTTGATTCGGTGGTGAAGCGTCGTATATAATGTTAATACTTTAGTGATGTTGATAATTATGTCGGGCTGCTTGTTTTGAACTTGGCTGTTTATCACCGTTCTCACTCGACTATCTGTAACAGCGTAGGTCAAAATTCAACAAGTTTTTAGTCATTGTATTAGAAAAATTGAAAATTCTGACACGTTTTATAGGTTTACTGACGTTTATTACTCAAACGATACGCTTATTAGAAATACCTATTTTTAACTAAGAATATTTCCTAAAAAATAGTTATTTAAGGGACTTGACCCCGCAGGTTGCGGCTGGTCTAGTTTTGTTATATTTTTTAGAGATTTATTATATTTCCAGCGTGTGCCAGACGATCTCAGCTTTCTTTGCATTTTCGTGCAGAGCTGCAGTGATGCTTTAAGTATTAAATGAATTTTTTTTTCAGTGAAATATTTACAGTACTCAATTTCCTTTAAGCGTCCTCAGAAATGAATGTGTGTTATGTAAACTACGTATAGTGCAACTGCGTATCTAGTATATATGAAAGCATTATTACTTTAATGACAACAAACGTAAACATCTAATGGCAGAAGCGCTCAATGCGCGAATGAAAACTTGGCATCGGGACCTCAAGATGGTGATTAATTTTGTTGGGATCGTAGACGCACAAAAGCTTGGACCATTTCTCATCCGTTTTAATTCTAAATACACATAAGGTGAAAACAATATTAAAATCGAAAGAATGGTTTGGTTTTATATATAAAAGTTAAAATAAGTAAAAAAATAGAAAGATAGCTGATGATTAATTGTTCTAAAATGCTCTTGTTAATCGTGTGTAACAATGTGTCGTGTCTTACACTCTATGAGTATAGATTGACCACACTGTTTTATGGTGTTTCATTTTACGTGTTGTCCCAGCTATGTTATAAATATTATGGATAGCATTGTCCAACGATCCTTCTCATGTTTTTGACTCCGGTGAACTCTTTTGTGCCAGCATTATTAGCGTAGAAATTATCATAATTTTTGTGTTATGGTAAAACGTTTTATTTTCTTCGAGCCCTTTATTTAGCATGAGTTGATACGTAACAATCAAAAATTGCCTCGAATGTCGAATGTCTTAGCTGCAAAATAATTTAAATCTGCCCATTTTTCTTTCAACACCAATCTCTCATATCACTAGTAACTGTGTTCGTTTGCTCTTATTTTAATATAAGTGAGCGCTAATGAGTGTTTTGAACTATGCGTCACTAGGATTATGCCTTCTTAGTAACTTATATTTATTTGTATTGTCAAAATCAGATAACACGACAAAGTAAACGCATTTTTTTGTGATTTTCTCTCAATCATTTGTGTTTCGACATGTGACGGGTATTACGATGCCCATGCGTGAGTATCAAGTACGGATGTTAATGTTGAGGTATTTTAGCATTTTTTCGTTCGTATTAAAACATTTAAAAAACCCACGTAATTCATCCTATGTAATTATTTTATAATCATTGTTTCGTGTTCTTATTCCGGCCTTAAAATGTTCTTGTAAGTCGTGTGGCAATTTTTACTTTCTTCCGCTCGTGAGTACATTATGACAACACTATTTTTGGGAGTTTACTTTTTGTGTTGTTCCAGCTATGTATAAAATGTTACGGCTAGCATTGTACAACAACCCTTTTTATTCATGTCTTTGACTCCGGTGAACTCTTTTATGCCAGTATTATTAGCGTAAGCAGGAAATATCATAAATTTTTGTTATTGTGAATATTTTATTCTCTCCGAGCTCATCATTCGGCATACTAGTTGATGCGTTGCAGTGAAAAATTGTCCCAAGTCCCGAATGTCGACCTCATGGTTTTGGTCGCAAAATTAACCAAATCTGCCCATTTTACTTATAACATCAATTCCTCATGCTCGTATCACTAGTTCCTATGTTCGTATACTCATACTTCCATATAGGTACACGAGAGGGTTTTCAGCAAAGCGTCAAATAGATTATGTTTTTTTTTTAGTCACTTGTATTTAAATGCATTACCAAAATCAGACTACCGCAACGAAGGGAACGCATTTTTTGTGCTTTACTTCGAATCATTTGTTTCGACAATTGACATGTGTATTACGATAACCATGTGTAAAAAGCAATTAAGGATATCTATGTTAAGGTATTTGCATGCGTTTTTCGCTTTTATTTCAATATAAGGGCGCACTTACAAGAGTGTTTCTTCAACTATGCGTTACGAGAATTGTGTTGTCTTAATAACTTATATATAAATGCACTGTTAAAATCAGATTACGCTACGTAGAGAACTCATTTTTGTTGTGCTTTTGTGTCAATCATTTTTTGTTTCGACATTTTACATGGGTATTACGATGCCAATGTGTAGTTATCAACTAAGGATGTTAATTTTTTAGCATATTTTAAGATACTTTAAAAACCAATGTTGAACATTCCATGTTTCAACTCTATTGGAAATAAGCTGTTTTTCTTTTTCAATGTGAATCAATAGCAGAAAAGATCGAACTTGATTATTTAGTATCACTGATACATCGATACAAATTTAAGTTCAAGATTCCTTTCGTAAGCTTTGTATGACCGTTTTTTCGTGAATTTCATCCGGGATCGAATTCGAAGTTTTGGTTGCAATGAAGTAAATTCTTTGTTACGGATCATGCATTTTTTAATAACATGGAAGTATGATTATATGTACTTCGATTTTTTTGTGATTTTACTATTGTTGAAAACGACTGGAGTTGCGAAATGTCCTGTTTATCTTTTAAATGTTTATTAGATGGCACAATGTCTCTAGAAGGACTTTCATCTCTTTTCTGTATAATCTTGAAAAAAGACTAACGTTTCTGTCAGAAGACCTATTACTCAACGGATTACCAGAACTGGTTCGTTCTTTCAGGTTTGACAGTCTGAAACAGCGAACTTTAAAAGCCGCTGCTGCAGTTATTATTGATAGGAAGCTTGTATTCGTATTCAACAGCCAATGGTTTACGATGGCTCCTAAAAAGATGAAAAGAAATAAATTGCAGGACACATGTATTGCCTGTTCCATGAGAACTGAGATTGTAAAAATACGTCAACTCACAGCGGGAACATTGGTAGTTTTAGGCCACATACGGTTCAAAAAAGGCATCTGTCACATGATTTTTTTCAAAGTGAGACGTTCTAAACCTTGAAAGAAGACAAATGTAGATCATCAGTATGTGCCGTTTCTCAGAGTCATTAATTTCTCTCTTCAATTTTTCAATCCATGAGTTCGAAAGAATCGAATGAAAAACGTCGTTTGAATAGAATAATAATTCAAAATAATTATTTCTTATTAAGTCGAAATATGAAATGTTTGACATTGGTTTTCAAAACATCTTAACATCAACATCCTTACTTGATACTCACACATGGGCTTCGTAATACCTATGCAACATATTGAAAAAAAAAAATGACTAAGAGAAAAGCGCATAAAATGCGTTCCCTGTGTTCAGTTAATAGAATATTGACAATGCATATAAATATAAGTAACTAAGGACACATAATCCCAGTGACGCATAGTGGAAAACATTCTCGTTAGTACGCACTCATTTTGAAATTTGAACAAACGAACATAGGAACTAGTGTTATGAGGGATTGTTGTTGAAACTAAAATGGGTAGATTTAAATTATTTTACGTCTATGAGATCCACATTCGGGACTCGGGACAATTTTTCATTGTAACATATCAACTAGTATGAAAAGTAATATATAAGCTCGGAGAGAAAAAAATATTTTACCGTAACACAAACGTATGATATTTACTACCTATTGGTTTTCGTTTCGGGAAACGTAATCTACATAAAAACAGTATAATCAAGGAGGGTGAAAACATCATTCATGCAGTCTTCTTTATAAAAATAAAGCTTTCGGGTAAAAACTACACTCATCTTCAGTATCTGGAACAACAATAAACATTCACAAATTATGGCAGTAGGGTATATAAACATTGAAAAGTGATACAAGATTAAATGGAAGTCCTAATTTAAAATATACAGAGGTGCAGACGAATCTGCTTCATTTAACGTAGGTCTAGTATGGTGAATGAGTATACTTTCTAACAAACGAATATCTAGTTTATTGCTATGGCCTATAATTTCGANCACACTTATATTTATAGACGACGCAACTTTGCAAGAACTTAGGCATCCTATCAGCAAATCGGAAAAAAGATTGCTGATTTCAGAAGATTTGAGAAAGATGCTGAAAACATTTGGTAGTAAATTTGGGATCATGTACGGTTTGCCTAAAATCCACAAGAGGGACTTCCCTCTAAGACCGATTTTATCAACCATTGGCACATCTAACTACAAAGTATCGAAATTTTTAGTCTCTCTTTTGACTCCGATTTCAAATAACTAATAACTAAACTTATCACTAATGAAAGTTGTTTTATTTTGCGTTTTTCCATATATGGTTAAAATATGTGCATCGAATTACACAACACCCTGTATACACACACACACATATATATGAGCTTCACATGTACATACATGTACTCAAATATTCGCATACAAGCAATCACATTGCATAAGCATAGAACAAAAATGTAGTGTATGTACTATAATGTAATGAAAGATAGGATTGTCAGCGATAGAAATTTCTAACAACTTTTCCAGTACGTACTGCAGCTTGCTATTATTGTGTAGATGCAAGATAACGAGCTATTTTAATTTTGAATTTTCTTGATGTTTGAGGGATTTTGATGCTCTGGGGATGTTTGTTCCACAATAAGGCGCCTGATATTGACAGAGCTTATAAGCATACCAGTTATAAATTAATCACCTCGCCGTACTGTACACAAGCTCTTTCATCCCCTGAGCTCCAGCTTTATACGACATGTAAGCCTGAAAAGCCTGCAAATGGCTTCGCCCCGGCATAACAAAGGGATTTACAAGCAAAATTTTGTACGATCTTTGCTTTCAAATTAATCTCGCTCAATATGAAATGACATAAAAATCATTCATGTTCAGATTTATATCGTCACTCGTATCCTTCTCACATGCTCACTCATAGTTATATAAGCCCATCCATACACGCTGACAACATACGTTCAGTTGGTCGCGAGCTTTCGAATAGGAAGCCACAGAAGGTTGGTAACATTTTCATTTATTCATTGTTTTATTTATCCACAGACTGCTTTACTTATCTTTCATGTCAATATTGGTTAAAGTCAAAGTTGAGGCACTTGGACTTTGTTGTAGTCCGACTCATGTTCTTCTTGCCCTTTTGTCGGTTGATTTCTCAATGCATTATTACTATTATTATTATTATCGTTTAAAATGAAGTTTCACTACCGAAGACGTATTTCTTAAGGCAAGTTAAAATAAGAGTGCACGAATGTCATATTTGCGCAATTCTCCAAAATATAGGCCAGATGAAGGAGAATAAACATTTGCAATATAATTATAAAATGTAGACGATGGCTTTGTTATTATAATATTTTACTGACGTCTTTATTTGTACATTTTTAAATCTTAGCTTTAATTATAATTATGAGAATCATGTTGCGTGCACGAATTTTCCTCGGTGTGGGCTTCCCTTGAATAAATCAATTGTCGAAAAAAAATCAAAAATGAAACGTTTTCTCCTTAGCATTCCTCTTTTGTCTTAGCTTTGTGATCTCACCTAAAGTGAAATTAGATGCTTAAGGTAGTTTAACATCACTCAATTTTTAAGCGGAGAATCCTGAAAATCGCTTGAACAGTTTCCATGACGATTGTCCTCGTACAGGTTCACCATCATGCAATTTCACCAATAAAAAAGATGATTTGCAGTCTCCTCACGATTTTATTTGGGTCATTGACTCGATAATTATTGTTAAGTTCCATTTATATTTCAAACTCGGGCACAATCTCGTTAACAATCCTAATTACGTTAAGCCCCTCATAAAATAAAACTGGAATATCCTACTCGTAAAATATATTGTTTCACAAACAGGTTGCGTTAGTTGTATTTTATAAATTTATCAAATAAATTCGGTTAAACAAGTTTTATAACCTATATACCTTCATACTTTTCTTTTCCGATGCTCAGAAACTTGAGATAAATTATGATGAAGTTACTTTTTGAAATTGAGAATAATTTTATAGCGTTGACTGTCACAACATAAATTTAATCAATACGCAGCAAAAAATATTCCGAGTACAAGTACTGGTCATTAAATTTTTCTCAAGCTCTGGGACAATTTCTTCCCTCTGCCACAGAATCCCAGCCACAGCTCCGCACTTCGACACGAAATGGTCTACAACGAAGTCTTCAAACCTCATAATGGTGAGAACTGCGATGAGCCAGCGTTGTGCATATCTTAATAGCAAGGAAATTGGTAATATTATACCTGATGTCAATGAATTTGAACCTGTGAAATACAAATTACGAATATGTTAGGTTCAAAACAAACATTTTAAACAAACAATTGATTTACCACAAACGATACAGCGGTAGATTGTTTCTTAAGTCTAGTACAGTTTATTCGTTGGTAAATTTTTCATATTTGTTTCACTGCTATCTACACCGTGAGATAAGGACAAGCTTTGGTCACCGTGGCCCAGTGATTAAGAGCGCGCACCCTTCGCGAAAGAGAACATTGAGAGTCTACTAATGTCAACTCGTTTGAATGCCTTTAGAAACCCGGAAAAAACAAGTTATTCCTTATCAATATGTGAGTAAAGATATTGTAAATTATTTCTTATGGCAGGTGGTGTTGATTTTTTAGAACATAAACTATAGCTTCGTCATTGAGGAATGATTTTTACTGAAAATAAGAGCACACGAACGTTTACATTTTTCTCAGAAATATTGCAAAGAAATGGTAGTCCAGAAACCTGTCTGTGATGTTTAACACAAGTTTCTCTCGATTTCTAATAAAATGTGCGTTACTCTGGCAATTTTAAGTGAGTTTTGAAAAATGTGTGTGAGGAAATCTGGTTAATTATCAGCGCTGTACTTTTGTATTTCAGTAGAGTAGGTTGCTTATCCTAATGATTTATTTTCAAAACTTGTGTGCAGTAAAGAATTTCAAAGAAATCAGTAGACGTGAAGAAGAAAGAGTTGGGTTCTTGAATATGATCCGAGTAGCCTAAGCCGTCGTTAAGTTCACGCGTATCACTATCAGCAATATTTTTACCTATGTTTACAAAGAAGCAGTTAGAAGCCGTGGCGATATTTTTCCTGGAGATATTTTACATTATCTTGGCAATGGGTTCAATTATTTTTTGGGGTATTATTTTCTGGCTTATTAACAAAATCAAACAGATGCGAGGCTTCGTAATATAAATAACCAAATAAGGAACTTGAGCGTAAAATAGTCTTTCATCGACGTTTTACATCACTGCATCCGAAATGACGCTCCAAGATCACCATCGCTGACGCCAACATGAGTGGTGGGGCAAAGATGTTGCCCAGTAAAATTTCTGTGCCGTGATCAGTAGGAAATCGCCTCCTTAACAAACGAACATTCCGGGAAAAAATTTATCGTGAATGAATACTGAAGGAAATTCAGATTGGAACGCTGTGATTGTCATAGCACGGTGGGGGTGAAGAAAGGAATAGATTTGAAAACAGTGAGAATCCAAAACGCTGATTGTTGAGGCTACAGTATTTCACTTCAATAGTTCAAGGAAGTTTCAAGGCACTCGATCTGAGTGCTGCTCCATGACAAGGTGGGATCCACAGATTTATTTACCTCGAACTCTGGCGCCTTTTAACGTTTCATTCGCCGATTCTAACTTCGTGGGTGCGTTCCTATCACTGCACTTCTTACAGCAACTTCATGCTGTAACATATCTATACTATAATAAGAGGGTGTCTGTCTGTCTCTCTGTCTGTCCGACGCAAGTCGCAAGTGTGCGATGAGCGTATCTGTGATACAAGCTTCATCAACTCCACAATTTCCTGTGTATTAATCGGTCAGATTCGAGAAGGAATGAATATCACGTGAATTCTTGGGAAATATGTAGGAAGTGTGTCATGTGATATGTCGAACATTATTACACATTTTTGACGGCCCGTGTACACTTGGCCTCATCAACTCTAGAGAGATTTAATATTTGTATATATTCCCGAATATATTTCATTTCACCTTCTTTCTCATTTCACCTTCTTTCTCATTTCAAGTAAAACTGGTGCACTACTACTTTATAGTATTGACTGACTGTTTGAACAAGGGCCAGGTCTCCGGGTGACCGCCTCACGAGCCGCTGTGGTGCTGCTCGTGCTGCTCGTGCTGCTGTCCTCGATGCACCAGTCCGGGGCGCGCGTCATGAGCAGGCGGAGCGGTGAGGCCAAACTACGGACTTTGTTGCACAAAGCTTATTTTATTCACGAACTTGGGTAGAATTACTGTAGCGGGAAAAAAACTGGGGGCAATAGCTGAAACAGAACTGGGTGCAGTCACTGTTGCGGGAATAAAACTGGGTGTAATTACTGTTGCTGGAACAGAACTGGGTGTAATTACTGTTGCTGGAACAGAACTGGGTGTAATTACTGTTGCTGGAACAGAACTTGGGTGGAATTACTGTTGCTGGAACAGAACTGGCTGGAATTACTGTTGCTGGAACAGAACTGGGGGGAATTACTGTTGCTGGAACAGAACTGGGAGGAATTACTGTTGCTGGAACAGAATTGGGTGGAATTACTGTTACTGGAACAGAACTGGGTGGAATTACTGTTGCTGGAACAGAATTGGGTGCAATTACTGTGGCTGGAACAGAACTGGGTGGAATTAATGTAGCGGGAACAGAATTGGGTGCAATTACTGTGGCTGGAACAGAACTGGGTGGAATTAATGTAGCGGGAACAGAATTGGATGCAATTACTG
Source organism: Platorchestia sp. MABIK (assembly GCA_014220935.1). Lineage (NCBI taxonomy): Eukaryota > Metazoa > Arthropoda > Malacostraca > Amphipoda > Talitridae > Platorchestia > Platorchestia sp. MABIK. The sequence goes on from JACJUY010000383.1 coordinate 222,467, forward strand.
TGGCTGGAACAGAACTGGGTGGAATTAATGTTGCGGGAACAGAACTGGGTGTAATTACTGTTGCTGGAACAGAACTGGGTGTAATTACTGTTGCTGGAACAGAACTGGGTAGAATTACTGTTACTGGAACAGAACTGGATGGAATTACTGTTACTGGAACAGGACTGGATGGAATTACTGTTACTGGAACAGGACTGGATTAAATTGCTGTTACTGCGGTGAAAAAAGTCGAGTTTTCATGTCCTATTGTGGGAAATAATCTTCAATTTTTCAGTTTTCATGAGATGCTCGTTGTTATTAGGCAAACTTCGGATCACAAATGAAAATTAAAGATATTGAGTCCACAAAAATACGCTTAACTGAGGATCTGAATGAGAAAATTTATTTTGTACCCTTAACAAAAACAAGTAAAATAGGGACTAGTTTTTTATAAAAGTTGTCTAAAAACTGCTATATTAATATATTAGTCAATGAAAGTGCTGATCAATAATTTTCGCCACCTAAGCATCTAGAGTGAATTGAAGTAACGATTGAGATGGAACCAATTGCAGCGTTAAAATAACATACCCTTAAAGAATGTGATGATTAGCCTGTACAACTAATCATTATTTAAAAGCACGTTAAATTTTTGCAACGCATAGCACACTAATCGGTTATAAATTATCTAAAAGTTCACCTTTTACCGGCGCGGTCGGATAGAGCGGTCCTTTATTGTGATAAAATGATGACCTTTGACAGTTACAACTACAAACTATTATATCAATGTTATCCAAATATATCCTTAATTTCTAAATAAAGTCAACAGTGACTAGGATTGACTTATTTTTCATCTAAAAAATTCAACAAAGTGCGACACACTTGTCATTTTGAGACGCATTTCATCATCCCGCCAGGGCTTGGTCCTTTATTTTGTGTGCTTCTGTGTAATTTGGTCTTGAGAAATCAGGCTAAATGTAAAATTATACATCTAATTTTCTGTAATACATGTTGAATAATTCTTAGCAAAAACCATTTTGGTATAATCTGTTTCCTCTCGTACGTGCATGTGAAAAATACACTGCACTATTTAATTTTCGGATCTCGAAAACCTGAGCCACATTTCCTCAAAAACCGAGACAATAAATTTTCGAAATTCCAATGCAAATTTCAGTGTTAATGTTAAAGAATGAAAGCTCAATTAGCATTGTTTCTTATCTCGCCAGGTACGTGCCCGGACACGTCTGACGTCTACACCGCCTGCGCAGTCACGCCCTACGATTGCTCCTGCGACTCACAATGTCCGCAGAACCAGAGGTGCTGCCCTTACGGCTGCAGCAGCCGGTGCCTCGATGTAATCGCCTGAAGCACAACCGCTCTCAATTCAGTACAAGGGCCCTTTAGAAAAACTTCTCGATCAAATTTACCTTGTGGCCCATCTATGCTATGATCATTGCTATATCTATGCTATGATTATTGCTATATCTATGCTATGATCATTGCTATATCTATGCTATGATCATTGCTATATCTATGCTATGATTATTGCTATATCTATGTTATGATCATTGCGATATGTATGTTACGATCAATGCTATATCTATGCTATGATCATTGCTATATCTATGTTATGCCGTTCGTAGCCCATTTATGCTATGTCTGGTTAAAAAATGTACGAAGTTTATGCTTGTTGGAAATATTATTTTCAGTGATTACTCAATCCTGCAGAATTGAATGAGTATTTTAGCTATATTTAATGATCTTTTAATTCATGTCTGTGAGAATTTATTTGTTTGATCATTTCTGAGAATCGATAAATTAATACCAGCAAAATGAGTCCCGTAACATTTATTTTTAACCTCCCAGCATAACGCTATTCAACGACCTGAAGTCACTCGTTCAAAGATGAAATTAAGTGTCCTTCGTCTACGTTGATTAAAAAATAAGCTTATGATGGTTATCATCAAATTCACATGAGAACCTTATGCTTCCTGAAAGATAACTGTCGTGGAATCGTACCATATAGCTGTCGTACCATATAGCTCCCTAAAATAGAGTACGAAAATCTGGTTTTCCCCATTCTTGCTCCCAGTTGATTTGGAACCCACTTCAAAGAACTGAGTCATATTTCAAATCATGGTAAACTTTTTCCTTTCCCAATGGGAAGAAATACCGGGCTCTATCTGCGGGGCTCGAACGCTCCAAGCTTCCACTTGGAAGCTGAGCACGCTAGCCATAGGCCACGGTCGTCTTAGAAAATTATTATAAATAAGGACCTTCATATTAAGAAATTTTCAAAATCTAATGTGGTGCAATGCATCTCATGTGTCAACTTTTTTTGAAAATAAACAGTTTTTCTCCTTATGCAAGAGATACGTATATACGGGGCAAAAAAAATTCCTCATGAGCAGCAAGCAGCAGTCCTGCTTAACATTTAACAGATATTCTTTGTGTCATTTAAAGAAATAATTTACATTTTCTGCAGTTTTAATAACGCGATCAAAAAACTTTCAACGTGAAGCTTCCTAAAGCACAACGAACTGATTTTTTGCCCATATTACCGGGGAATATTTTTATATTTCGTCATTTCAATTTTGCTAGATCTTCAACGATTTTACCTAATGCTTAAAAAAGAGAGAGAAAAGAAAAACTGTTTATTTTCTAAAAAAGTTTGAACATGATATATATTTCAAGACAGTAGCTTTTAAAGAATTATTAATATAGAGGTATTTAATTTATTGGCAAACCATAGGAGGTATACAGTAGTCGTGTCAGGGTTTAATTATGGTATCGATAAAAAACTTTAAGAATACATTTTGTTTGATATTTCATCAAAGGCCAAAAGATTGATAAATACCTAATAAATGCCTTAATCTCCGTAATAAGTTTAAACGAACAAAGAAAAGACACTCAACACTTGACTGAAACAGACTGAAATGCCATTATAAAAAAAATTCACGTAGTGAGAAAAGGTTGGAAAAAAGTAAGTTATAAAAACGATAGCAGAACATGCACGTTTAAAACAAACAAATACACACGCAAATATGAATTTCAGAGCTTGTTCATCGTACGATTAGGGAAATGAGTTTATGAATCTTAAGTCCAAATTACGCTTGTTTTCATTTATTTCCTCATATTTTGGGATTCAAAAACGTGCGACTTTCCCTGGGGTAGCGATGGATCTGTTTTTAAAAACAGAGAGCCAGCGTACTAATTTTATTAACTGAAACATAAAGATATTTTTTATTAAACGTTCAGTGCTAACTGGTCGCAGAGCGTTTAGCGGATGTAATCGTTATGACTTTCAGCTTTTTTCTCGCAAAAAACGGAACACTTTATCCTGCTACGTCGAACTGACGACTGTATTACTCAGCGTAGTCGAAAGATATAGTCATGAAAGAAATAAAAAAACAAAAAAATTTAGAAAGCGCATAAATGAGCTATTTTCTAAAATTCTGACAGAATTTTCAGAAAAATCAAGTTGAATTCTATGAACAACAAAAAACATTTTAGGTTTCTCATTCTCACGGTATTCCGTACAATAACACAGAGATGGGCACTTGAGATAAAAAAACAGTGAAAGATTGGTATCGCTTAGGGGTAACAAATAGCTACAAAATTTCTACACATGGATTACAAATGAACTTACAGTAATTGTGGCTTCCTGCACTTTACAGGCTAAGTGAGAGGTCTCTGCGGTAAGGAATGAACAAAATTAGTTAGAACAAGTGTAGGCATTTCAGCTTCACAGATGTTGAAATGCTGACCTCACAGTAGCAGTGAGCAGATGTAATGTAAACGGTCGGTCGTTTAGTTTGAGTTTACAACGGAATGTTGTTGTACGTTATACTTTATGATAGAGATGTAAAATGGCGTAACACGTGTGCCTTTAAATTCGTTTACAGATCGAGAGTTTTTTAAATGCTGGGGAATCTTATTCCACCATAAAGCTCCAGAAAGTGAGAGAGCTGTCTGTCCCGGGTCAGATGAACTGTAACTTACTAAGACATCATTCTTCCGATTTTATTTTTTGCTCGGAATATTGGGTGGAAGAAATTTTACAACGGCTGCGTTACTCTGAGGGAGATAGACAGATGAGAACACTTGTCGAGCTTTATGAATGAGGAATCTTTCTGGCATTGAGGTCCAGACAAGTTGTCTTGAGAAAGGAGTAGCAATATCGCGTCTCCTGAAATTAACTCTTCTCACATTTTTGGCTGTGAAATTCATTTATTTTTGCAATTCTTTTCGAAGAAATTGAAGCATGTCTTCCTAGACTAGACTGCAATAGTCGAAATGCGATAATACTAAAGACAGGATCACCACTAATTTAGTTTTCGTCAAGTGTGTTCTTAATGCGATGAAAAAACATTTGGCTAATGTTCGGCTAATTTTGTTGCATATTTTTATCTGTATCAAGTGACAGAATGACAGAATAACAGTATAAAAATATCGCTGCCATATCAGTTTCATTTTAAAGTGGTTACTTTGATTTTCCTTAAACTGTAAATTAAATAGTGCAATATTTCCCCATATATCCACGGTAAAATGCACAAAGTACGATCATTTCCATCAATGTTTGAATAAATAGAAGCTGTGTCCTTGCTTTACCACAAAGCAGGGAATGAAAAACAAACTGAAAGAAATCATTGCATGGAAGTATAACTATGAAATAAATTTGGGATCTTCTGTTTAGTGGTGAATTTGTTCACATTTCCTTAGGTTCAGAATTGGATGACAAGCAAAAAAAAAAATGCAAAAATGACAGCAAAAATGACAAGCGTTCAGAATGTGAGAAGTATCTCCATTCCATAGAAAGAAACTATGACAGCGAGTCAAAAGACAAAATTAAAGTGAAGCGGCACTCGTCTTATAACGTTTGGGATACACAATGTGGGTCTCTGGGCTAGTGTGCCGTGGGGGGGGTGTACGAACATAAGCCAGATTACCGAAACATTCTGTCATCGTAGCAACAGCTGACTGCAAAATTTCTTCATAATTTACTTGCCTGCTCATTAAAATGCAAAATTTGATATTTTAATGAAAATTGTTCAAGGTAAAATCCATTTTGTCTCAATGAACAATTATTTGTTGACAAACTTGCAGCGTGGTTCTCTGCTCTTTCATTAGTAGTGTTTAGACTCATGCAGTGTTGGAAGTGTCGAGCTTTTCTCGGTAGTACGGGAATAATATTTACTCTGCAAAGTTTGTGAGTGCACACGGCTGGCAAATCGCAAGTCCTTGGCCTAGAGTTGCTAAGTGAAGTACGCGTCGACTACCAAACGCCCGCATGCATAGAATAGTTCAGGTGCAATAGAACATTCATCTAATGATTTGCTTTGGATGAAATCTCCTATTTATAGCAACGTGAAATAAGTTGCTTGATTGCTTCGTCTCTCTGTTCCTGTAACTCATAATTACAGATGTGGAAATTGGCTCAAAGGAGTAGAATAAATCTAAAAAAAGAAAATTCTATAACGAGCACCTTGAATGTTTTAATAACATCTCGCACACAGAAATGAATGCGTGAACACTGAATTTATGTAATGATGGTAAATTTCTGTCTTATGGTACCCATTTATTTACCCTGAAAATAAGTTATAAATCCGCATTCAATGAATTGAAATACGACAAATTAGGAGAGTAGTGAGGCCTGCATCACAAACGCTCATCGCAAACGTTCAGTTGCTGGTGTAATTTGATGCTCCAATATGTTGCCCTATATAATTAAATGATTTACGTTTAGTGCAGTCAAATGGCTTTCAACAATTACGGCGTCAGGTTACACAATTAATTAGTGTTAATCCGATGCGAAACGTGACATACAGATGCTAGTCCGATAGAAATCCGTGGGTTAATTTTCACTTCATTTTCAATGATTTCGCGTGTGCGCAATAACTTTTCCACGTACCCAAATTTCATCACTTTCTTTTTAACTATGTGAAGTGAACAACGAACGCGAAAATGTTCTTCGTTTAGTGTTAGAATTGTTCGTTAAAAATTGGAACAAAAATTGGCTTTGATTAAAATGCAAAGTTTGATTTAAAATCTGCTTCCAATTTGCAGTTACCTGCGAAGTGTGTTGAGAATTCAATACATGTTGACAATATACTAAAAATCTAGCATGCCGTATTGTTGACAATATAACAATACAATTATTGTTATACAATTATTGTTATACAACAATTATAACAATTGTTGACAATATATTGAGCCACCAAATCCTTCAATTTTTCTACAAGGACATAATAATATCTAATGAAATAATGCAAGTTCAGAAGTTCAAATTAAAATGTTATTCAAGTTAGTAATGCACTCAAATAAGAAAGCATAATTCAAATTTGAATATCTTTCTACTCTAACGATCACGACAGCTAATTTTCCAAGCAACAAGCATGAGGTATTCAACATTTCTTATTCAAAAGCAACGGTCAGGAACAAGCACGAGCCGTTCTACTTTTGTTAGTTATTTTCAGAGAGACAATTTCCCAGAATATGTATGTCACACAGTCTCCGTAAGCTGGATCATGTCCGTCATTCAAGGTCACACAGCACTCAGCAAGCTTTTAAATGTCTGAAGCGGTTGCCTGCTGTCATACAGCAACTTGTAGCCGTGGATGGGAGAGCAACGCCAAGTCAGGTAAGAATTTGACCAACTTCGAGTCACATCCAAAAAATTTGACTCAACTGAGAGGAGAGTTATTGAATAATTTTTTATTGGAATTTCATAGTTCTATGAGAAATGAAGTTTGCATGTGCTTGGAAAAATAAATGCCTATTGGTTGAAATGAAATGAAATTTTTTGTCAAACCTAGGAAATGACATAGTCTTAATGTATGGTATCGATCACAACAAGTATTTCCTCAGCTGTATACAAGCAATGCATTAGGCTGAATCGAGAATGCATGTGTAATTCCAAGTTATTGTGGAACCTTTTACTTTCTTCAATGCTTAAAACTTTATTCAAATTTAATTTGGTTAACACGAATTTAAACTTGCTTTAAAAAACAAGAACAAGTTATAGTAGGTTCGCAATTCCGATCGAGTGACATTGCAGCTAGAAACAATGGCCAGGCAGGCCGATGTCACTCGACCGGTGATCTACTGAGACGGAGGGAGAGCGCGTGTGTTCAAAAAATTGTGTTAGCGTATGATTTGTCCACGATCTTTAAGGGCTACCTGAAAATGACGAATAGATTTGTGCGATCGTTGTAGAATTAATTCATCTGGATCATTGTGTTACTAAAGAAAAAGCCGTAAAGGTCTGCGCTAAAAAATATTTGTCGAAGAAACCTTTCAGGAATTTGTTTCACAAAAACATTTGTTGGTAATTGCAAAGATTTTTTGAGCCTTGCCTTAAGGGAGAGTGAAATGCAAGCTCACTGATGAGGAGAGTTTCCCAGAATCTCCTTCCTAATTTCCGTCTTCTTTATTTTATAAATCACCAGAGGAGCTGCTTCCTCCGGCAAAAATACCGTGCAGTTGCAGGGAGACGAACCCTGGGACTCTTCATCTGAATTTTAATGTTATTTCTTATGTCACATTGAAAACATTTGTTCCTTAACTCATTAAGAAACATCTATTTCCCATATTACTTAGAAAGAGATGTCTGTTAGCAGTTTAAAGATAGATGTGGTGTTTATTAAAACATAAGCGACATTTCAGATTAAATTAATGGTACTATCATCATAAGTATTTTCGGATTGGTCAGAAAGCTCTCGTGGCGGAGACCCCAAAACCCACTCTGTTATTGTCGAGCTCTCTCGTAACGTTCGATGGAATCATCGAAATGAAGCCACTGGTAGGAAATTATGCATCGGTAGGAAATTTAGGACTCCCATTTCATTATTGTTGAGCTATCATTGAAGCTGCGGCGGGCGACAGCGCCCGTCACCGCAACACGCCACAAGAATCCAAATTTTGCAGAACCATGAAACTGAGCAACTGCCTCGCGAGCGTGTGGCTGGTGGTGGCCGTGCTGCTGCTGGTGACCGCGGGGGGAGGAGCCAGGCGGGTGCACGGAGGTGAGGCTGTGGTCACTTGCATGTCCTGGTTCTTTGAGGGACAACACTTTGACCACAATGGGTTAACACATCGGTTGCGATATGACCCACCGGTGGGTCGTGCTTAAGTTTTCCAAGTGCGAAACGACCCATTGATGAGTCGTTTGAAAAAAATTAAACAATCTTTTTAAATCAATCATATTTGATATACGCAGTTAATGTTTGCTTTTTATAAAATTGTGTACTATCTTTTGATTTCAAAGTTGAGTTGAATATTAAACTTCAGTTTAACCCATCGCAGTCACTGTGTTATACTGAAGATTATATTTAACTCAAATTTAAAGTCAATTGTCGTGAGCAATTTTGAAACTAGCAAGTATTAGCTGGTTCGTGCCTTCATTTAGCTTCAATTAAGTGTTCATGAAAATTGAGATTGTGACAACTGGTCGGTCAGCAGCGTTTTGAAAATTATTTCTGTTGCCACCGGTTACGGACGTTGTTGTCAAAATGTTTAGTTTGCCAAATCTTAGTGATTGTTCGATGATTCAACTTTAGGTTTGTTTGGTTTACCTATAGTTACACAAGATGGAAGTTTTTTGCCTGTACAACCCTTCTTTATGAGATTACTGGGCCAATTTTGCATCCATAACTAAAAACAAAATCAACCAAACGGAAAATTAATGATTTTATTTGCGAGATTATGATGTCGACAAACGTAAATTGAATTGTTCAAAAGACCTCAATGTATCTTAAAATATCACATTTAAACAGAGCTTTTTAGTGGATCAATTGCGTTCTGAATTGAAATTTATTTTTTTCCAACATTAACATAATACGCTTCGAAAATGGTTGAAAAGAGACCCAAAATATTCCTATCGGAACATGCAGATAATATTCCCACTCGAAAAGGCATCAATTTCTAATACATTGCTTTTCTCAACCAAAAAAAAATTAATAGCGCATAATATACATGTGTACACAAAAACGTGGTGTATATTTATTTCGAAATGTTATGATTTTACTTTGCATTTGTTCAACTCTGTCTTTAGAAAATGCCCTTAACGCATCATCAAGTTGCTCATACAGTACATCATCAATTCTACGTTACACTCTTGATTAGAACAAACCTTGATCCTACTTTCTAGAAATGATTACAGTTCCTGTGCGACAGATAGAATGATTAGCCATCCTTCATTTCATCTTTTAGTATGATAAGTTTTATTCATATATCATTTCACAGATCAGTGCCCCGAGACCTCCGGTATCATCACCTCATGCTGGTTTACTGAAGAAAATTGTCTGTCTGACTGGGAGTGTGAGCGATTTGAGAGATGCTGCCGCGACGGCTGCAACAAGAAATGCATGAAGATCGTCAAAGGATAGAATTTCTGCTTCATTGCCTTTGGAAGTAGTGGTAGTCATCGTGTAGTTACGAATGCACCCAATTTTTCCATATGTATCGAATCTATTCCCTTGGAGGGACTGAAGTAATTGAAAAGTGAATCTGTGATAAGGGTTCATAACCGCAAGGTGACGAAGTAAATTTAAAACACGCGACTGTTATCAGGACGGATGTATTTGTTTATTGCTCACGTCTGAAGAATTAATATAGGGAATATTTGAAGAGCATTGATGCCTTTTATGCACACGTTTATTTGCTTTATAACTCAAATTGTTATGAATTTCAACACAATTGCTCCTATCAAAATGATTAGCGTTCTCTTTCGAACCGATCGATTGCCTTTTTTACAACATGCTATCACTACGCTAAAATTAGCGTACAACATGTACGCTAAAATCATTTGATCTTTACTTATACCTGTGCACGGGTACAAACTAGTTAAATCATGTATCTGTGCTACGGACCTAATCTGTATACTTTGAAAACTCTAATAATCTTCAGTAAAGTTGATTCAGTGGTGAATCATCGTATATCACAATTATGAAAGTAGCCGCGTCCGTCCGTCCCTCCGTCCGTGTGACCCCCTCTTGATTATGGTATCCACAATACGCAATCGGCTTATTTTTAGAATAGAAATTTTCTATGGAGCTTTCTCTGTTGAAATTCTTCATGTCGCTTTGATATTTTTAACTGATAATGCAAAAAAAATGTTTTAAATTTGTTCGACCAGTAACCTGGCTACCACTGGGTATAAGGCCCAAGATTTTGGAACTTGAGTTATTGTTTTCGAAATTGTGATTTTCTTGAAATGCTTTGAAGAGAAAATAGACGACATTTCAGAATAAAATTCCGGCAAAAGAGGCCACCAAAGATAGAAATGTGTCCAACCGCAAGAGAGAAATAGCAAGACTCCGACAGCAAGAAAAACATCGAAGACGATCGGATGAACGACGCGAAATGGGAAGACGAAGCAATGTTGCTCGCTAACGAAAAGCTAGAGCTAAATTGACCCTTGACCGGCGTTTGGAAATTCTAAGGAATAATGCAGAGCAGCACCGAGTAGCTAAAGAGAGCTTAACACATGAAAGAAGCGAGGAAATTCTTCGTCATAGCGCTGGACAACATTGAGTGGCACGAGAGAATTCAACTCAAGAAAAAACGGATGAAATTCTTCAGATTAATGCCGACCAGCACGTGTGCACTAGTAATAATAATAATTTAGTGATGTTGATAATCATGTCGGGCTGCTTGTTATGAACTTGGCTGTTTATCACCGTTCTCACTCGACTATCTGTAACAGCGTAGGCCGAAATTCAACTAGTTTTTAGTCATTCTATTAGAAAAACTGAAAATTCTGACATGTTTTATAGGTTTACTGACGTTTATTACTCAAACGATACGCTTATTAGAAATACCTACTTTTGCCAAAGAATATTTAATGAAAATTAGTTATTTAGGTGACCTGACCCCGCAGGCAGCGGCTGGTCTAGTTTTGTTATATTTTTAGATATTTATTATATTTCCAGCGTGTGCCAGACGATCTCAGCTTTCTTTGCATCTTCGTGCAGAGTTGCAGGGCTTCCCTAGATTTTAATTGAATTTTTTTGAATTTTTTCTCAGTGAAACATTTACAGTATTCCATTTACTTTAACCGTCCTCAGAAATGAATGTGTGTTATGCAAACTACGTATAGTGCAACTGCGTATCTAGTATACATGAAAGCATTATTCCTTTCATCTATACAACAAACATTACGTAAAAATCTCATTGTATAAGCGCTCATTGTGCGATTGTGCGAAATGAAAATTTGTTTCTGGACCTCAAGATGTAGATTTATTTTGTTGAGATCGTAGAAGCTTGGACCATTTCTCCTCAGTATTAATTCTAAACACATCATTAGGTTAAAACAATGCTAAAATCGACACAATGGTTTTCTATTTAAGATTGTAAATAAACAAGGGAGGGCCTGTTCACCCTTTGCAATGATGAAGAAGATAAATTTCTTTGTATGCGCTGATAAAAGAGGTAAATTCAAGCGATAAAAATGCTATTCTTGGAAATTTGATATTTTCTCCATTTTCATTAAAAAGTCTCTATTCATTGCTCTGCCTACACAGGGTGGTTGTTCCAATGTACACCCAAACAAATCTAATCAAACGCTAACAATGAAATGGTTTTATTAAAAAATATTCGAAAATCAATCCCTTAGTCATCTTCTATTTCCTTATCTATGACGAAAATATAGTAATAAACATAGTATTACTCGTTGTTTGTGAATAATGAGTAGTTAACCCAATAAAAATGGTGCATTTTACGAGCTAGCCTAAAATATGTGTTCTATGGTGAAAATATGCGTAACTCACGATTTCCTGAGTCCGTATCTGAACCTCAAAATTCCCCGCATTAATAATTTATTCTAATGTAGCTTGAAATAAAATTTGTCATCTAACAGCAATTCTGATTTTTTTCATTCAGTTTAAAGTTTTCACCAAAATGATAAACCTTTACAATTCACGGCGTGAAAATTTCAATGATATCATTTGTATTATTTAAGGTGAATGTACAAAATATCCTTCATAAACGAAGAAATTAAAATTGAAGAAACGAAGTCAATTTTCTCATGAATTTTTCTGCATATCGATAATTAAATAAAATTATGTACGCAATTGAAAAGAGTTTAACAGTCAACACCTTTTATGAATTATACAAAAGATATTCAAGTGAGTTTTCTTAACACCGTATATACAAAATATCTGTAATAAACTTTAGGTTGATAGTAAGCCAATACGGTCCCAATTTGCCTTTAGTAAGTCCTGAAAATATTGATTATGGCATAAGTTCCTGAATACTGAATTAGTGCAGAAGTTCTGTGTTTTTATAGCCGCCATTCAAGCTTAATTAGAAGGAACAGATCTTCTCTCCTGCACTTTATCTTCACGTACTGCTGGTATGAGGGTCCATTGATTGATGTATGAATAGAGCATCTGTGACTACTGTACCTGCTCTCTACCTACCTGGTGTACGTGGTGGTGAGCAACACCTGCTCTCAACTCACCTGGTGTACGTGGTGGTGAGCAACACCTGCTCTCAACTCACCTGGTGTACGTGGTGGTGAGCAACACCTGCTCTCAACTCACCTGGTGTACGTGGTGGTGAGCAACACCTGCTCTCAACTCACCTGGAGTACGTGGTGGTGAGCAACACCTGCTCTCAACTCACCTGGTGTACGTGGTGGTGTGCAACACCTGCTCTCAACTCACTTGGAGTACGTGGTGGTGAGCAACACCTGCTCTCAACTCACCTGGTGTACGTGGTTGTGAGCAACACCTGCTCTCAACTCACCTGGAGTACGTGGTGGTGAGCAACACCTGCTCTCAACTCACCTGGTGTACGTGGTGGTGAGCAACACCTGCTCTCAACTCACCTGGTGTACGTGGTGGTGAGCAACACCTGCTCTCAACTCACCTGGTGTAGCTGGTATACTCAGTAGTGAGGAATAAATACTTTAATTAACTCAGACCTCTTAATCGAGAGCTGTTCAGGTCTATACAGAGAGAGATGCGCCAAGTGGTGGCTGTGTGTTGAATAGACATAAATTGATTAGTCAGACACTCAGGAAATAGTAAGGCTTTGAAAGGCTGGTCACGCGTCGATGCCACAAAGGCTTTAGAGTTCGTTCTCAAATCATGCAGTTGGGAAAGGGACCTAATTACGGCACAGAAACGAGGTTTTATGATACATCAAATTAAAGGTTAACACATCGCAGTGATTGTCAAGCAGACGGGATATTTTAGAACTTATTATACCTCACGTTCGGGTGTATGTCAGATCAAACTCAGCACTGCACCTTACAACCAAGACAAAAATAGTTTCAGCAGTTTCTGGTTGACTCTCAGCACCTTTAAAAAATTGAACGGATTTTCTCCAGAATCAATGATTGAGCACAACCGATAGACTTGATTTGCATTCTGTATTTTTCTGCGTCAAACGGAAGGCTTCTTCCAGTCTTAGATGATGAAATGAATTTTTGCAAGTCGACAATACTTAAGTATGTTGATTCAGATTGGGGTCTGTAGTTTTGTCCTCAGACTTTCGGAATATAATTTCTATCACAAGTGATATAATACTTTTCTGTCTGACACATGAATAGAGGTTTAATTTACTATTATGAAGGCATGAATTTTATTTTCATTCTCAAGTCCGCTCACGCATCCAATTCTCCGTTTAAAATTAAGCCCCTGAATTCAAATTTCAAGTTTTACTTCTAATGTCCCCTTAAATTTTCTCGTTTGATCAAATATTGTGTACTCATATCGTACAATTCCAGACTCTCATTCACACCATCGCTGTATAGATTCGCATCCTATTTTCTGACCGAATTTAGATAGATTTATTATGTAGGTCAACTGAGGACGGAGAATAATACGTGATTTTTTATACTAAAGATGATTTTATACTCGTCTCGAACACGTGCCGGACCGCCTTCTGAAAGCAAATAAATCCTGCCTCTCCTTGCAGAAATTTCCATTTCCTCTACCCAAGTAATTTCGTTAACGTTCACGCAATACTTTTACAGTAAAATACCGAAACCGTGACTCTATTTATTTTCACATCCCATTTACGTCAATTAGTAGAGCATCAAAGTGTGCGTGTGCGTGTGTGTGTGTATATGTGTGTGTGTGCATGAAAGTTGTGGTGTATTAAATGTCTTGCAACAAAGAAATCATCCTTACTCGATCGCATTCGTTTGGACCCGAATGATTAAGACCTGAAGGTTTGGCTTTACATTTCTAGGAATCGGGCGCCTATTTTTTTCTCCATTTTCATCTTCGCTTCTGCAACTGAAGTTCATTCCGAGAACCGCTGCGTCATTTCTGCAGTATCCACACGTGGACTTCCTTGCGCACTCCACATTTGTGTAGCATCCGCACGTGGGCTTTATTTTTCTTGAAGAGCAAATGTTCTCGCTTTTCATACATCCGAGTTATTACGTGACAAATCATAGGAAAATGATTAAATTCTTTGCCATTGTACCCTTGGAAGATACTTTTAAGATCAATTTGAAATTAGGAAATAAATGTGTAACTTTATCATAATAACTACCTATACGACACACGAAAACACGAATGTCCAAAACTTATAAGGAAAAATCCGATCCTAAAAATATAGCCAAGAAAGCGATAATTTATTTCTATATAACACCTAACAATAATTCGTGTATTCTACATCCTGATGCATTCCATTACCCATGCAAAAAACTATGAAAAAAACATTAAAATCATTGGTAAAATTTTGACTCAAAAAACACACAAGCTCTGTTTAGATGTAAAGTCTACACCTCGTTTTGCTCAGAAATCTAAAACTCGTTCAGCGATGACCTTTCTCCCAAAAGAAAGTGATCAGTAACACTACAGCATCTACTACGATTTGGTGCGTCACCATGTCAAGTAAACACGAATGCTATTCGGGTTAAAAAGTAAAGTCACCACTGAAAAATGAGCACAATTGCAGTGGTTGTCGCTGGTTTTCAATATGTACCGACGTATTGTATCAGACCTGATAATTTGGGCTCGAGCATGCAGTCAAGGCATCAAAATTGCAATTTTTATTCACGTAAAGGTTGTGATTTTGACATAAACCTTTACTGGCATGCAGAGAAGATATGTTGAGTTTTGCACGTGCGGTTGAGGGATTGCAGAGATTGACGCAGCTGTTGGCTTGAACATAGAGAATACTGAGAAGGAAGGAACATGTCCGGAAACCGGCATCGGCTAGAAGGGCTGTGTGTAACATCTCATTTGTTTATCTGCTGGTTCTTGAAGCTTTAACTACGGCGGATTTTTGAGAAATTTAAAATTCAATTCCAGTTAAACTCAACTTGAACGTTTAACTTTTAAATCAGCAGGAAATTAGGAAAAAGTATCGTCAAATGTACAATTCATTTCCAATTAAACTCAATTTGAACGTTTAACTTTTAAATTAACAAGAAATTGGGGAAAAGTATCATCATCTGGCTTGGGTTAGGCATTAATTTGAACGCAATTTGTGACTTAAGAAAGAAAAAAGAAAATGAAAAACAGTTTAATTCCAAAAAAGTTGAAACATGAGAAGCATTACACCTACACATATTGGATTTCAGAATTTTTCTTAATATTAAGGTCCTTAATGGATAAATTATACGAGGCGTACTAATTAATAGACAAACCGGTACTAATAGACAAACAGACTACCGCTGCGTCACCCGTATTTTGAGATCCTCTCATTGACCACCGAAGGGTCACCAACTTGATAGCATGTTTAACCTCCTTTTTAAAATAAACAAAACATGGAGATATTTTCCGATAAAAATGTTACTTAATGTCATATGTCATATTGACTAGGAATAGTTGATGCATGTGATTATTTTAATATTTCTCGCCAAAAACTTCTTCTAAAATTTTACTGTTACTCTAAGGAACCAAACACCATTTTTTCATATCTATTTGCTCGATAAAGTTATTAATATTTAAATTTTGTTTTGAGCGATAATATTCATTTGAAAGTTGAGGTTTATAACATATTTCTCTGTGAATTACATCGTTAAAAATTTGCTCGTACCAGTAATGACAATGCTTCCATTTCATCAAAAATAAACACCAACTTTCTGGCTTTCAGCTGAACCTGAGTTTTCATTGTGCAATAATTTCTTAGTCATCGTTTATTCAAAACCGACGAAGCCATCATTTGTGAGTTTCTGCAATGTTCCTTAAATGACGACAGACGTCAAAATGAATGAGAGAAGCTATTGAGAAATGGTGCCTTATTCAAAGACTTTGTAATGAGTGTTTGGCGAATGCGAACTCAATTCTAAGAAAGACAATTTTCCGGGGTGCGAAGCTACAAACGTTCGCGGGAGCCCGCTCTGCAGGTGGAGTGTTCAAGGTCACAAAGGGAGCATTTAAAACGTCTGCTGCAGTGCCTCCTGTCACAAGATAACTTGCAGCTGAAGCGAACGGACTATTCGTCAGGTAAAAAAGTTACATCCTTTTACATTTAGGGAAAAGTTACGTACAAAAGTTACATTCAGGTAAAAGTTACATCAAAAGTCTTGTTGTGTTTCAAGAAATTCAGTTACAACAACGTTGATGAACAATTTTTCAGCGAAGGTTCTGAATTGCACCGAAAATAAAATCAGCACTAGAGGCCCTTCGAAAGAGATCAATGAGCTTCTTTATCAGAATTAGACATTGCTACTCTCGGTCCTTGTCAAAATAGCCACTGCGGTACGTGCTAGTTATGAACAGTCGAGTGGTTTCAACTATTCGTGATATTGAGAAACTTTTTGTATCAATTGAAATGCACGAGTGATTTAATTTTAATTTCGTTTCTAATTTTGATGAGGCTTTATTCGACCGATATTTCGAGGCTGCACTTGTGTGTTGAAGTCGGGGTGACGTTTCTCCTTTAATATCAACGGTAAATTGCCAATCAAAAATCGAGTCTTGCAAGGTTTTCAAAACGAATCACTGTATAATTGCATTTGAAATAATATACGGTGAAAATATTATTAGGAAACTTTGTTAAGAGCTTCATTTTACAAAAGGATTTGTTAACAATCACGATAATTTATGAGTTCTCAACTTTGTGAGGGGAGAGCAAAAGATAATTTCATTGAGTGGGAGGGATTTTTGCCGCCTTCTTTGTTTTTTACATAGCTAGACTTGCCCCAGCATACTTGTATGCATATTTTTATATAGCTAGACTTACCCCAGTATACTTGTATGCATATTTTTATATAGCTAGACTTACCCCAGTATATTTGTATGCACACTTTTACATAGCTAGACTTGCCCCAGTATACTTGTATGCATACTTTTACATAGCTAGACTTGCCCCAGTATATTGTATGCATACTTTTACATAGTTAGACTTGCCCCAGTTTACTTGTATGCATACTTTTACACAGTGGTGGGCACGATAACGAAAAAACGTTATCGCGATAACCGATAAATCGATAACGAAAACCTTATCGGCGATAACCGATAATCGATAACCGATAAATCGATAAATCTAAAATTCCGGTACTAGCGATAACGAAATTGGTATTTTAAGTAAAAAAATAAATCGAAAAGGTTTTTTGATCGTTATCTGAGAAAACAGAAATTTTTTAGAAAGAAATAGAAGTCTTTGAAAACTTTTAGAAAAATATAATAAATGTTTATCCTGTCTTCTAATGAAAACTGCGGCTTAGAGTAAAATAACTAAATTTAGACTAGTCTAGCTCCACTAGGGCCACTGGTTAGTGGTTACCTCCCTGTCACTGTCACTAAGTTCCTCTATTTCACTCATATCAATTAATTAATATAATGCAAGTTTGATCTGAAACAAGACGGACTTAAATGTACATCCAACGATCAGAGGAGCCAAATACGAGCTGAATACATGTCGTCACGGTCTCACCCACAGGGTTGCCAGATGTCCCAGTCCACATGAGGCCACACTTTTGATCAAAAAGGCCACAAAAGAGGCCAACCTTATTACACCATAACACGTACATCCTACACGTATGGTTCCTGTCCCGAACTCGTCCCGCCCCGTCATGTCGAATCCCAGCGGGAAAAACTGAAATTATCGATTATCGATAGTTTGGAACCAAAAGTATCGGCGATACCGATAAATCGATAGCTCCGGAAAAAAAATTATCGGATAACCGAAAATCTGAAATCGCTATCGCGATAAACTATCGCGATAATTTATTGCGATAACGCCCAGCTTTGCTTTTACATAGCTAGACTTGCTCCAGTATATTTGCACACGACATAGTTGTGGGGATAAAACTTCGGACCTTCATAGCTTTAGCACGACATCTCAGCCTCATTAACGACAGGAAGAAGGCATTCTATTCTTTATTCTGCAATGTGTGTGATTAGGTAACCCGTGGATGCGGTGATCATTGAAGCACGAGTGATAGACACACTAAAATTATTTGCAGTCCCTACTAATATTTTTGAATAAGTCAGATATTATTCGTTGTGGAGACACAAAAAGTCACTGTGTTATTGTTGATCTATCTCATAACGTCCAGTGGAATCATCGAAAAGAAGCCATAACTGTGCTGGCATCGGTAGAATATTTAGGACTCCCACTATTGTTGAGCTATCATTGCAACTGCAGCGGGCGCCAGAGTCCCATCACTCCAACACGCCACAAGAATCAAAATCTTCCACATTTCTCAGAACAATGAAACTGAGCAACTGCTTCGCGAGCGTGTGGCTGGTGGTGGCCGTGCTGCTGCTGGCAGCCGCGGGGGGAGGAGCCAGGCGGGTGCCCAGAGGTGAGGCTGCGGTCACTTGCTACTTTACCGCATCCAGGCCGGGTGTCTAAACAGTTTACGTCATGTACGCTATATCTCTATTTTTGACTCTATTACTTTGTATCATTTAAAACGCTTACAGTTTATGTAGTTTTCGCTATAGATTTCATTTAAAACGTTTACGCCCTATTCAGCGTTAAGTGCATGCAGCCTAATGTTTTGACTGGAAAGGGCATAAACTTTTTTGACAAAATAGGTATAGCACCTGGTGAAAACTTTTGCCTAAATGGTGAAAAATACTTATACGGATGCACATCATATATTGGTGACTGTGCTTGAAATATTATTTTTTATTGCCTTGCACAAAACTTTTTTTTTCGTGAGTTAAAACTCTAATGCTGAGATCAAAAAGAAATGTTTTATGGTATTTTCTCAAATTCTAAAATAATAAATGAGTGTAGCTAAACGAAAACCAAAAAACCAAATTCAACTTCAAATCTTGGTCTCTGTTATCATCTAGCTTTACTCAACTCCATAGATCTACAATGACTCCCTTAACGATATTGGAAAATTATTTATAGTCAATGAACAACTCCTTTCACTATCTTAATTCACATTAACGTAGAACCTAATTTTCACGAACAAATGGTTTCATTCCACATAACAATTAAACATACATTTTTCTACAGGCCGATGCCCCGATACCTCCGGTATCATCACCACATGCCAGTTTACTGAAGAAAATTGCCTGTCAGACGCGGAGTGCGGACGGCTAGAGAGATGCTGCCCGTACGGCTGCGGAAGCAGGTGTATGATGCCCGTCAACGGCTAAACTAACGTGCTTTTCCAACATCACGGATGGACTTGGATTTTGGAAAACGTAATGTGATGAAAAGTATTACAAGCACGTCCGGAAAAGATATTTTATTTCTAAGAAAAAGTTTCTAACATTAGGTGATTATTTGAAATTAACTAATTACATGATTAATTAATTTCTTTTAAGACTTTATTAGTTTACTTAAAAACAGAATGTTTTTTCCGGCTTTTTTTGTATATTTGTTCCAAGTATTCATCAAGTATATCAAGTATTACTTGAATAGTAGAGCATTCGAACACTGCACATGTTTCATGAAAGGTGCGCAAATAACGATATAAAATAATCATGTACTTTGCGAACAAACCTAAATTGAATTTCAAATGTGAAAGAAATGCGCGACTTACGACTCAATAAAATTTTCGCTGAACTTATCTGTTGCATGAACCAATCATTCATCAATCAACAATGAATTGTCAAAAGGTAGGATATTTTGTTCCAGTTAGATTTATTTCTTGTTGTATATACGATCAAAGTCATGGTTATTATCATTGAGTTATTGTCAATTCAGTTTCGGTGGAAAGTGTAAATAGACAACTTTAATTGAATTCTAACGTCATTTAATGGATCATTTTAATTTAATTCTAACGCCATTGATTTTTCAGGTCGCGGAATATAGGACTTGAATAATATGTTGCAATAAGCGCGAAGACTTCGAAACCTATAATTGCCCTTGAAATTATGATATTTAATTGAAAGGGACATATGAGAATAAAGTACCATGGAAAAAGTCTCTCTAAAAGGGTGACAGATATTTCGCCAGCATTTGAAAGTTTTCTTCTATCGTATTCGAGCTCTATGCGAGGTTATTTTTTCGATTAATATCTCTACTGCTGCTTATGTTGTTTCAAAAATATGCTTATAAATGATCCTTATATTTGACAGCCTGAAAATTCAAGAACGTATTCTGTACTATTTTTGATAAACTTCACGAATATTAATAATGGCTGTACAAACTGTTAATGCTAATCTCACTGAATTAGTAATGTCTTTTATCAAACTGTCTCTTTTAGAAAAGAGCTCAGATTTCAAAAAAATGTGTTTGCTGTTTATCTATTTTTGGAAAATATATTTAAATCCAAGTCGAGTTTTCTTTTCACTGCTGGCTAGCGCATGCGAGTAACGACTAAAAATTCCATTTGATTTAAGCTCTTCTGAATCTTTTACCTGTTCACCTTGATTAGAGTGAGTGATGGCTACAGCACTGTGTGAAAAAAAGATTCTTTATTCTAATCAAAATAGCACATATTGTACTGGTTTTTCATGTTTCATCTATTAGGGCGCAAAAAGTTTCATTTAAACTGAAACAAATTAACACTGACTAAGGGATGGAAGAAACTAAAGAAGCTAATAATGATTCAGGATATCATAAGCAAACGTTTTAAAAATTTTTTGGAATAGATTATTACTTTTATTCATTTGAGCTTCATATTTTTTCATTGGGAATTACGCCATTATGGAGCATGAATGAAATTTTTCGGAGATAGATAAACATTCTCCAACGTAAAGGTTCAGCCACAACGTCAAGTTTTAATGCCTATTGACATCGTGGTCAATTCAGAAACACTCTTTTATAAAGCAGACGTACACATTTATAAGTGCTTGTAACCGGCTACACAAAAAAAAAAAACATTCAACATATTTGGCTTTCAAATTCTGATTTTATAGGATGTATTTTTGCATTCTAAACGAATACAGTGTGTACTTTCAGGAATTATTGAACATGGAGTCAGAAAAAAATACCTGTTTAGTTAGCAATTTATAAGGATACCATCATCAGTGTATATACCATCATCAGTGTATATACCAACATCAGTGTATATACCAACATCAGTGTACACACCAACATCAGTGTACATACCATCATCAAGTGCATTGTTTCAAATTCGAATCAGCGGATTTTTGCTCATTATACGTTACTTAATACAAACACTATCTTCCTACTAGCACGGGCATCAGGTGGTCACTGGCATTAAATATCGGTCGGGAACTGTCACTTGCTACTCCTCTCCAAAATACTGATAAGGGCACAAATTCGATAAAAAAATAAAATAAACAAACATTTTTTAAGTGTGTCATGAATGGCCAGTGGGGAAGTAGAGGAATAAAGGTTAAGTTGAGCACCTGAATCGGAATTTGTGTAATAAAGAGTTTAAAGTTCAGCTTTAACATAGATCTTGTTCATATGAACTTATTTTCAAGCTAGTCGGTTTAAAAATTTGAAAGTCAATGAGTTATTGATGCTTCTCGATGAAGGATTTTCGAACGTTTCGATATCATTCCTAAAAAATTGTTACTTATATTCCTTTTAATTATTAATTTCTTTTCGAGGATTATTTAGGCCTTGCTTAGAAAGTACCGACAATTTTGCAGATACGTGCAATTCAAGAGTGATCTCTTTGAAAATGGTTTTCGGTACTTCCAAGATGGTCGAATTCACACGTTGTATGATAAACCAGAGAGCTTAGTGCCTGCATCTACATGAGACCACGAGGCTTAACGATACTAGTCTTTTGACATTAATTTTATTAAATGTGCGAAACAACAAAGTCCCTAAACAAATTTACGAGATTGAATATTGAAATAAATTTATGGACCTTCAAAAGTATAATGAGCAGGTCTTATCTCTATTGCCCTGAATTATTGGGAGAACTAGTGTGAGAATTTTGCCTACACCCGCCATTTTTAATAGTAGCGTATGTGAAATAAAGAAAAGAAAGGAATAAAGAGAAACCGTACATTTCTAAAAAAGTTTATACATGAAATGCATAACGATATATTGGCTTTTAATGATTCCTTAATAAAAGGCCCTTAATTGATAGGCACCTCAAACGAGGTGGATCATAGCTATGTCAGGGGTTATGTTATTAGGAGAAACACAAAAATTATTTTCTCTCATATATTTTAACCTATGCAAGATAACCGAAGGCTAATAAATACTTCAAATTCTAATGACAATAGCCTTAGACAATGGCTTCTTTTTGCTTCCACGAAAAGCTATGGCGTTTATAAGTAGTTGTTGATAGCTATAGTTGAAGTTATAGTGAGTGGCAGTGGATGATTTTGCATTTAATACTAAGAAATTGTCGTTTCAGAAAATTCAAGCTTATTTTCGTACATCCATATCAACAAATACCTAGTAACCAGCTTGGGGAAATTGCTTTGTTATTAGGTAACTAAATCAAAATTTTTACATGATAATCTACACATAATTCCTTTGAATCAAAACCTGTTTAGAGCTGTCGTATACAAGGCTAACAAAAACACCTTACTATAAAAATATGGGAACAAGAACTAAATAGTTACGAAAGCATATAATAAAATAATAAAAGCTAACACGTGGAATTTAAAAACTACTTAATTTAAAATTTCTTACATCTAACTTGTGGAATGAAGCAAAATGATATTTTAACGCCTATGGCAGTGGTTAAAAATTAAATGCGAGCAATATTATTGAAATATTTGCTATGTGTTAGAAAGAAAATTCTAAAAGACCTAAAACTGACTAGAATACCGTCCTAAACAGTTTCAAGTAATAAGAAAAGTTTGGCCAAACAAGATTTAGATAAAACGTTGTAGAACACGCGCGTCTAAAGTATAAATAAACATAAAGGCAGATATAAATTCCACAGCTTGCTCGTAATATAATGTGCGAAAAATGGTTGAGGGGAATGGTTCATAAGTTCTAAGCCCAGAATACACTGATTTTTTATTTGTTTATTTATGTTTTGGGATGCAGAAACAAGACACTACCTTGGTTAGCGATAAATCTCTTTTTAAAACAGTGAGCCAGTGGGCTCATTTTATGCACTGAAATACATAATTACTCTTTATAAGAAATTCAATCCTAAATTATATCTGCGCGTCTAACGAATATTATCGTCATGATTTCCAGTCTTCAATTTTTTGCATTAAAATGGAACCCTCCATTCTACTACATCAAATTCACGACAGTAAAGTAGCGTCACAGACCATATACTATATAGTTGTGTGAGTGTTCTGTGATAGCGTGGGGGTCTTCCACGGTACCGTGGGGTCTTCGCAGTCGGTCTTGTAAACAAAATGAAATATAGAGAAACGGAAATTCACAGTGCATTGACTTTTTCAGGTTCACCGTGTTTGAAATGCTAATCTCGAAGCAGCAATGAGCAGAGTTCAGGTAAATGTAAGATCGTTGAGTCTGACAGTTAGGCAATGTAGAACAGAGAGGTGTTATAGTATGTTATTCTCTATGACAAAGATGCAAAGTGGAGTGACACGTTCGCCTTGAATTGTTTTACATGTTTAAAATTTTTATAAGCTGTGAAGGCTTATTCTATAATAGAGCTCCAGAAACTGAGAGAGTTTTTTCTTTGACTCGGGTCAGATGAACGGTAACTAACTTGAGCACAATTTCTTAGATTTTTTTTTTTGCTGGAATATTAGGTGGAAAACTTTTTAGAATATAGGCATTACTCAGAGAGAAGTCCAGAGACGAGAAAGCGTGTCGTGCTTTCTGGATGTGGAAACTTTCTAGAATTGGGGTCCAGCCGAGCTTTTTAATGAGAGGAGTTGCATGATCGAGTTCTTGAAATTACCTTTGCACACAACTTCGGCTGATAAGTTTATGAATGTGTGCGATTCTTTTTGAAGATATTGAGGCATGTCTCCCCAGACTAGACTGTAATAGTTCAAACGAGATAATACTAAGAACTAAATTATCAATAATCTTGCTTTTTAGCCAAATGCATTTTTAAACGACGAAAAAAATTTAAAGTTCTGCTCATTTTGTTGCATATTGTTTCCAAGTGTGGTTTGAAAGTCATGTGTTTGTCAAGCCAAACACCATTGTTTCGCACTATGTCGTCTGGCTCGATTATACCGTCTTCAAACGTCAGCGTAAGTTTTGGTTCTAATCGCATTCTTTGATCACGAATAATGCATCACGTTTAACTTGCGTTAAGTTCACGGACATTTTGGTCGAATTACGATTTTAGGACTCTTTTGAAGGATTTCAGCGTTGACTTGTGTTTCTTTTAAATCAGCTATAGAACTTGTCATGACAATTTGGACATCATCAGTGTATATTGAGACTTTTGTTTTTGCTTACATGATGGGGAAATCATTGATGGAAACAAAAAATTTTGAACGGGTCAAGAATGAAGCTGTGAAGTTTTGACCCAAAACGGATTTAAAGAGTTTTTCCGTGATGGACCTTATTGAAGTGATGAGGTTGTGAGGTATTCGAAATAGCGGGTCACCAGGCGCTGGGAAGCGCCAATTATAAACTACGTTCAATTGGCTGAGGGCACATAGTTGGCTCGTTAATGAGGATGGTGCTTCTCGGATTGCGCTTGAAT
>JACJUY010000384.1:12077-45233 GCA_014220935.1 Platorchestia sp. MABIK
CGAACAACACACTTCATACGAGCTGTTTCTCGAGTAAGCAGGACTGAACTTTATATTTTATGCAAGCGTGAACTGAAATCCTGTAACGCAAGAAATAACTTCTGGTGTCTAGTCTACGTTCTGTTGCGCCAAAAAGTATCCAGAGCGGAGACCGCGAGGCTTGGCGGTGCCCTGAGCACAAAGGACGGGCGTTACAGCACACAAGAAACGAACAGACACGAGTGTATCTGTGTGACAATACGCGTTGTCATCTGAATGCTGCGCGGGCAACACAACCACCTCCTTCATTGAGAGCTTTTTAATATGTGGTATTTCTTGAGGAGAATGAAAAGGATCGCATTTTTGTGTAATGCTCAACAAAAGTCGGAAGGGGGAAGGAAGAAGGAAGGCGCTTTCCGAGTCGTGTTATAATGTGCCTTTCTTTCTCAGTGGGTGGCTGGTCTTGGAATGGCTGGAATCGCAGGGTGCCTCGGGACGTCTCCTGCATCAATGAAAATCTCGGCAGGCGGACACAAGCAACTTAACAAGGACCGCCGGTCAGTGAATTATTTGTGCATTTTCTTTTCTTGGTCAGTCTTGCTATGTCACTGGTTCTATGTTTCCGACCGCTGGTCTCGGAGTTGGGAAATACAGGTAAAATGTTCGCAATTTTTCTGATTACCTTCCGTATGATACTCAAAATCGCGCAAAATTTTCATCAGATAAAAAAACAAGGTCTAAGATGAATATTTAGACCTTTTCGGCCGTATAAAAATTCTGAAATGATTGAAAAAGCCTTCATTGTATGGATTGGAATGAACGCTCCCATTGGGAATATTTGTAGACCCGAGTAAAAAGTTGGGTAGGCCTCATTTTTGCTGAAACATATTTTTTCTCTGTTAAGGGCCAAACTAGATAAGGAAATTCCATGTTCTCGCAGAATCTCATTCTAGCAATTCTGTCATTGAACGTTAACCAAGGGCGCAAAAAAAAAACAAGCGAGTAAGGTCACAGAAAGCATTTATTCGAGACGATGCCAAGTGACAAGAAGTTCTAACCAAAAGTGAAGTGGAGCCGCTGGTAACCGGCAGGCCCAGGGTGTGGTGGTCGAGGTTCCAAAATGACAGCGAAAGACAATCATGTTCAGAACTCAAGGACGTAAGAAATACGAAGATAAGGGACAACTTCGAATGCGTGCGTATGTACGGTAGCCGTATCGACACAAATTAATATTGGCAGCTCATGTTATAAGTCACGGTTATGTGAGCCTTTCACCGTCACAATGAGAGACGAGATATTCATAGAAATGGTGAGAGAGAGAGAGAGAGAGGTATAATATATGCATATATAAAGCCAGGAGCGAGAAATGTGTTACATTCGCCACACGTACCACGAAATCACAGAAAAATCTACGGATAATCTTCGTCGTTTTATATATATACACGCATCTAACTTCAAATTTGGATAACGAACAAAAAAACTCCTGTGAAAGGTTCAGATGAAGTCGACCGAAAAGCAGCCAGAGTAGCAAGCACATGTATGTAGTTACAATAACTAGTAATTACTAATATTATCAAATTAGGTGGTCAGAAAGCTGCACTTTCCGCTCAGCACAGACCGACAGTATGACAAATTCCAAATTCCACTTTCCGCAGCGGTCACGCGAGGCCGTTAGTGAACACAGAACCTGGCGACGGTCGCTCACGTGCCTCAGGGCACAGGGAGAACAGCATACAACTAGCAGCGCTAGCGGTAGTACAACTAGCATACAACTAGCTGCACTAGCGGTAGTACAACCAGCATACAACTAGCAGCACTAGCGGTAGTACAACTAGCATACAACTAGCTGCACTAGCGGTAGTACAACCAGCATACAACTAGCAGCACTAGCAATAGCAGCGGAGCTAAAATTACAACGAAGCGCTCGCACGAACAATGGGTTTCATACAATAAAAATAATAATGATAGTAATAGCAATCTGCCATTAATATATGAACTACTTTCAGCTACACTTCTTACATTGCGATGCGAATAGACCAGGCAATATTTGATAGACTTACGAGAGAATAGATATATTACAAATTCGCCTCCCAAACCAGCTTTTGGGAAATTTTAAATTGAATTTCATAAAAAGGAGCTAATTTGGAAGTATCTAGAACAGCTTTAATCCTTAACATAATTTACTAAGAACAAAATATGCTAAGGGTTATGAACAATTGACTTAATTTCATATAGTTCAATAAATTAACATAGAACCAGCGATTCCCTTTAAGCGTTCACCAGCAAGCTGCCGTTTTTTTAAAAGCGATAGAATATCAAAATATATTCGATGGAGAACTGAAAATGCTTTCAATGCTGTGTATTCGCAGCGCCGTCAGAGTCTCCTTCCAGTTTGGACTCTTCAACTCGTTCAATGAATGAATTCGCATTATTGGGAACACATGACATAGTCTCCGACTCAACTGCAGCAGCAACATTCACATCCGTTCTCTTGTTTTCTTGTTCGGACAGATCTTCGAGGCTTGAGTTACGGCTAATTCGTTCGAATGTATCTACTTCTCTATCGTCGTCATCCAAAAACGTACCTTCCCCTCGAACAAATACTTTTTTGTCATCGTTCTCATCGCCACCCAGGGCCGGAGCAGCATCTACACAGGCATCACGAGCATCGTTCCCAGCTGGCGCATCGAGGTCGCCAGGATTGACGGTGACATATTCATGCCCATGTGGCTCAGACGAAATTACAGGATTTTCAGGAAAAAATCCTGAAGTTTCATTCTGTATGGTATCAGTTACTGATGAATAGTCCGGACTCTCTAAGCCAACTGCCTTGTTTTCAATGACAAAATCATCTTCATCAAAGGAAACCGCTGGATTTCCGAAAACGAGATCTTCAGTATCAAATGTATTAGCTGCGATTTCAAAGGACGCTGTCGGATTCTCAATGACTATATCATTTTCAGCAAAAGTAACGGCTGGATTTCTAACAACTACGAACTCGCCGTCTGAGTTGGATTCGTCAGCATTTTCCTCCTGCAAAGAGTTTTCGAAATCTGTCGATTGATCGTTAACTTGCCAGTTTTCACCTACTTCATTATAATCACCAGTTTCTCTTAGCTCTCCTTCGTCACTAGCTTCGCTAAAAGAAAGCCGACGACGCAGATCATCGTCTTCTAGACGATGCTGTGCTCCGGCACCGAATTCTTCTTTTTCTTCTTCGTAGTCAGATGTTGGAGACTCGGATACATCACCGCTTACTTGTTCTCTCGCTTGCTCTCTGCACAAAGCGAAGATCGTCAGAACATGTAAATAGCATATGCGGATAGAATTTCATTTACACTTAGAAAGTCGTAAAACTAGCAAGTGAGCATGCAAGTGAAAAGATACTCGGCAACAAAGAACTATGGTACACATACAGACGAACCCCGCTGTTTCAAACAGTGCATCGCAGTCAACTTTAAATTGAAATTTTGCTTCAGTTGAATTTGAAACGAGACATTCAGGGGCACAAAAGAATATGTGCATTTTAAAATTTACGGAAAGGCAAGCATTCTGGTTGAGCTTTAAAATGCTGCGCGTGAACAGCCACTAACAAAAGAGCACTACTTATGCTGCATTCAATACAAGCGGCCATGCACGGGTTTATCAACAAATGAAAGTTCATTACATTCATTACTGGCATGAAATGATATCAATTTAATATTAATAAGAGAGATTAACAAAGCCCCCAGCCTAGAATGTGACTCCTAAATATCTAGGCCGCAATGTGGTCACTCAACGCGAGTTGCGCTCTCATTTGTGCATTCTAATTCATTGTGTGTGATACAGAAAAGTAACTTGGTCGTCTCAATTGACAAGTCAGGGACGTTTTAGTCTTGAAGATATCACCCAATTGTGACCAGTCGGACGTTTTCCAGCAGGCCTAATGCGAGGATGAGATAAGTTGTTACATGAGTTTAGTTCCTGCAGTTTCACAAAAAAGTAAATGCTTCGATGTATATTTTCCGGTATCAAATCTCTAATGTTTGAAACGCAAACCAAATGACCTTCAACTCAATTTGAAGCGAGAAAACTAAATTGAACTAAAAATTTGGGTTAAAATTGAACAAAAGAGTAAAAATGTAAAATTAAACAAAAACTTGGGCCTTTCTGTACATTGAGAACAATGGAACAAAATGACAATTTTATTCCAGAAAAAACTATTCTAAAAAGCAAGACTTTGAAGTACATACTAACTATTCGTAATAAAGGGTCGCATATAAAACACAACTTGCCAATCTTTAAAAAATTTCAAAAAGTGCATTTGGATCGCAGCCACAGACGCAACACGTACCACTCCCTATATAAAAATAAACTGAAAGAGCCCACACGAGTACTCCAGCTCCCCCACAACACAGGACACACAGAACACATAACCCGAACACGAAACTGTGTCTAAACAACTGTAGAGACTACAGGTGTGCTTCCCAACCAAGTCCCCGACGTTACAGCTACGAACACCTTCAAACTTTCCCCCACACACCGCACCAAAAAACGGCCCACTGAAAGCACAGTATCCTTTCTACGCCCGACACGCTATCATCAGAATCTGGTACAATACTCACATTTCCCGCAATGCCTACCATAAAACACCGAGGCTATTCTCATCAATCCCACACGCAGCCACACGCCAGCCTCCCCCACGGGAGAAAACTTATTCAGATGGGCAAATGTAGCCCACGGCGAAAGATTCAACGGCCTTAATATTGAACTAAAGCTCTAATGTGAGGGTCTGACGGCCATTATAATATGAAATTGAAAGATTAATTTGAGGATCAATTGGCCATAGTATTGAACTACGGCATTAACCTGAGGATTTGGCGGCTGTGATATTAAACTAGAGCACTAATCTGAACCTATATTGACCATAGACGGCTGTGATATAAAGTACTAATTTGAGTACATAACGACCTAATATTCAACTGAGGCCCTAATGTGAGGACCCGAGGGCCGCGAAATTGAACTTATATTGAACCAGCGCAGTTGGGAGCGTCAGCCCGGCCCCATACCCTGCGTGTAGGCCATCATCTTCCCCCTGAGTGCGGGGGGCGGTGTCCCCAGAGGGGGCAGCGGTGTGGGCATTTGCGTACACCAAACCGTCGCCATCTAAACAGGGTGCAAACAAAAACAAACAAACACATAAGAAAACAAAAAAATAAGCGTGAACGAAAACAAAAAATAAGCGTGAACGATAACATAACGTACTTTTATGAAATGAAAACTATTAAACATTGTATTTTAAAGGGAAAATAAACAGGGAATACATCTGATTACAAAAACAAAGCTGCTAAAGGCAAATTAGAGGTCTCCACAATGCGTAACAAAAGTTTAACGAATTTTAAAGAAGGCGATCACTCAAATTAAGTCAAATGGGACAGCAACGGAAAGATAAAGATGCAAGAAAGTCATGAGATTTAGAATGGAGGCTGTGCTGGGCCGCCATCTTGTGTGATGTTCCTAATGCTTAAATAGAACCATTAGCTGACTCATTAACGGCCTTTTTTAACGTTAGAGACTGTATTCATATTTTGCTGCGGAAGACCGTACATGTCTCATCCACAATGAAGGGGATTAGTGAAACTCAATATTCACGTGCCACGAGGCTGAAAAATTTTGAAATTCTTGAACTAACTGCCTTAGCAACCTAAATATGATCAGTTAAGAACATCTTTCAGAAGTAGCATAGCGGAATTATTGCACCAGTTATTTTCGCGTTCAATATTTAGCGTAAACTGAAAAAATGTAAACTGAAAAATGTAATCTGAAGGAATTCATTGAAGTTTAATTAAGTAGATCATAGAATACTTTAGCCCAACACAAAGGTTCCCCAGAGAGGAAGGAGACATTTAGGGTGGAATTAAAGCAACGAGAAATCTAGCACGAGGTGCGTCTCCACGCCCTAAACATAGAAACAGCAAGATTGAAAGAATTTTATTGAACAGGATAAAATATGAAAGGAACAGTATTATGGACAGGAAAAATAACAGTCAGAGAAGAAAACCAAATGTTTTTAAAACCTGCTTGTGGCACTGAATATTTTAAAATGGAAACAATAATTTAAGCTTATCCAAATGGTCGATAATTCCTAATTTATTACGTCATGAACAATTACAACTAGAAAAGTTCACGAAAAGCAGTAAAGAAACCCAGGAGTTTCATAATTATGAAGGGCGACTTGAGAACAATTCAGTGTGCCCTTTTCAATTGATAGAACATGTTGATGATAAAGAATTAAAATCGCACTTGAGCACATTAGCAGAGCTGAGAAGCAGCTCATAACCTTCATTTGCTGAGGGGCAGCTTAACGCGATTCATTGGCCTTTACAGGAAAATTTCAGCTTTTAGTTTCAGGTAGGCCTAACTCTAATAAAACAAGTACAATACTATTATATCTGTTGGATGTGTGTCAAAAATTACTGGAAGAAAAACAGATTGAAAATAATTTTAGGATTGAAAGAAACATACGAAAAGTATGTTAAAAAAACACGGAAGTAAATGAAGAAAAGCGTAAGATGACGCCAAACCCAAACAAATTCAAGGAAAATCAATCAAGCACAAGAGAAATGAAGAGCGACGTGCGTACTCACCAGCAAAAAATAAATAAAATAAATTGAAGAATTACGTCAACTTGAAGAACATGAAGATAACCATGGAGAAAAAAAGGGAAAAGTCACACGAACTTATAAAAATTAAGAAAGAAAAACTCAATATTCGTGGGTGAAAGATTAAAAAAACAAAAATTGAACTGGAACGGGCCACCAAAAATGAACTCTCACTCTTTTTGTTTTTCTTCTTACTGGTTGTTGCACTCGTGGGTGCGCCCTCGATGTCTGGTACCGCGAAAAAAAAATAAAAATTAATTTCTAGCAAACAAAAGTGACAGATACAAAAGAAACAAAGGTAAGCTCAATGCGATAAGTAACATAGAAAAATAAAAAGCAAGTGTGTCCACCCTGATGCTGTACTCACCCAGAAATAATCCTTAATAGAAAATATTAAACTTTAATTGGAGGAAGGAAGACCTAATAGTTTTGTTTCAGTATTTGTTTTTTAATTAGGTTATATTACATCCGGTGCCGGATTTTATCATTTCGCGGTTAGCGTAAGCATTGCACCGAAGAATTAAAATCTCATCTTCGTGTTCTTTGTCAAATACGAGAAAGATGTGGCTCTCGCTGGTAGTAAATCAAGAGAATGAGAGTGGTAGCGCGAATACAGAGCAGCTAGATCTCACGTACAATTATTTCCGACTGGGAAATAAGTGCCAAGATTTGAAGTTTCTATTTCTGACCTGCCAGCGGCTGATATCAAAGCTGAGATTTCTTGGCCTCTCACCTCCTATGCCTTCGCTCATCTGGTACAACACCGGACTTTCCATTTTCTTACTGAATAAGTGAAAGAACTCCATTTTCACCTTCACTTTACGAGCATAATGTTGGAGTTTTTCGTAATCGACATTCAACCGTAGCATGCATCAATAAAAATTATTCGAAAGTTTTGCATGAGAAATTCGTACCGCAGAACGTACCGTGCACTGAACGTCGAATAAGTTTCGTATTTAAACTTATGAGTTCGAATTTAATTATTTTGCAACTCGGATAAGAACAATTTGATTTCATTAATGTATCACCTATAATCGCTACGCTTCGCTTTCAGATAATCCAATATTATAGATTACTTCCGTAATCTACAGGTTTTACATCATCGATAATTAAACCGCGCCACGATCTACCTCTAGCAGCTCTCATCTTTGACCAGTTTACTGAGGGCCAGGCGTGGCGCAACCTGGCCATTCAAAACTGCACGCGTGTTCCACTCTAGTGCAGACAAATTCTATTCAATTCGCATTTGAGCAGCGCTGTACGTATTTGCAGCTTCTAGATATGAGGGAGCGACAGATTCCATGCAGATGGTAGAGCATAATGAAAATTTATAATTCTTTCAAACATTTCGAAGAAAACCCTTTTTTTGCGAGCAGTATTTTGAAACCGCAAACTTCTAGAATGCAGAGCACCATTCGCCTCCTAATATTTCTTCATTAAATAAAAACGAAAAATTCAGTCATAATACGAGACTAGTAATGGGGGAGAAGTTTTAGTATGCAAATCCCTCGGCGATGCTCGGCTTCGTACGTGTGGGGTGAAAAGTCATTAAATTAACTAAACAAAACTTGATAGAATTCTCAGGTAAATGAGGGGCGGCGAGCAAGTGGAATAGAGCGGCGATACCATCTACCAAGGAAACCTGAAAGGGAATTAAAGTTAAGATGACCAATGCTTTTTAAACTACTTTTTAGAACCATAATACTACGAAGCCCCTTAGCGGGCTGTAGAGCTGGTGAGCGAGACGATGATTGCCATTTGGCTTAACAAAATAGTACGATAAAGTTTGTGCGATAGGTTATTTTATTCCAATCGTCCCGATACTCCTATCATGAAAGTAAATAAATACGAGCCAACTGGTTACATTGAATCAGCTCTTCGTTCCTAGACATGACCCTCGACCTTTTTATAAATTTTTTTTAGAGCATTGTCTACAGGGGAAAAAAGTGAAAGCAGGCAATTGGGGCATTCACAACACGCTGCTGCAGAGACATCGACCTAAGCTGATATCAATTCAACACGTGTTATTTTTCTCATGAAACTTGCAGAATCCTTAATCAAATATGCACCCACAACTCTGCTCAGAATCCCGCCCTTAAACTGGGTGAACAGCCCACAAAAAAAATTACTGTACATAAATCATAATTTTTTCTGAAACTGTGAGCGAGGACGGTGCTCAGAAATTTTTGAATAAGTTAGCACTTATTAAGAAGCCTGTTATCATCGGCCTAAAAATATCAATTGGGGCCATTGACAGTGGGCTGTTCTTCCAGCAGGGCGCGTAATGGCGAGAATTTATCAAATAACGAACTTTTCAACGACCAACAACCTGCAAAATTTACAAAAATGAGAGAAAGTATCTTTGTCAGAAAGAGCTGAAAGAATTCTACACAAAAGAAAAATTATTAGAAGAAAGCACTCAAGTCCGATTCCATTCAAAAAGTTTTTTTGCAGTTGTTACAGAGAAAAGAAATCGCACACACGAAAAATTTGTAGTTTGTCAATTAGAACACAACTGTGTTATGAAACAAGTTTTTATGAATCAATGACACGCAAATTACACAAAGAGACAGAGATAAAAAAGATAAATCAAAAGATGGGAAAGTGGTACAGGCAGCCAGGAATACAGGAGGTCACTGCAGCACGAGGCCGTGTGAGCAGCACTCAATCGAGGGTTGCTGGTTGCAGTATACGATTATTGTTGGCACTGACGCACATATTTGGTGTTAGCAATAGTATTAATGCACATAATTAGCGTTATCAATGGTATTAATGCACACAATGTGTTATCAGTAGTATTAATGCACATATTTTGTGTTATCAATAGGAATTACGCGCATAATTAGTGTTATTATTAATAGTTACCAACATATTCTGTGTTTACATATTAGAATTAACAATTCTTATGTTCCGTGTTATCATCAGTAGTACAGTGCACATCAACAAAGGTTGATTTTAACAGTACACACATTTTTAGTAGCTTACCATATCCGGCCCAATAAATGCTAGCTAGAACATACACAATGCAAATGCAATATGTTAATACAAATTTAAAACGTATAGCACAAACTGCAAACTACAGCCGCAGCAACGTTTCTCGCGTGAAGCAGGAGGGAGAGGGGGGGGGGCATTAATGATCGACATGATAATAAATGAAAACATAATGATGAATTTAAACGCTAAACATGTAGGGAACTAAAAGCGAACTATAACAATTTATCGACTTTCTTCGAACAATAAATCAAGGATATCAATACCAGTCAAGACATGTCTGGGATGAATTATTTCATATGAAATTAATTGAAGAGCAATTCAATTCCGGCAAATTCTATTACTTGGCTGAACAACTGAAGCATACTCGATCATGCGAGGCTGCGGAAAATCAGTTTAACATTTTTTGAAATTTACTGTAGCATGCCTCCCTGTCGGTAATGTATGGTACGAGCTCAGTTAATGGTGACAGCAACGTTGACATCATTGAAAAAGCTCAAAAGTCACTTGCGTGCCAACGCTGGTGTAACCTGGTCTAGTAAATCTAACTCAAGCCCATGAGAGCCCACTTACAACAGACCAATCCGTCTAAGGCTGCATTGTGTTGAACAAACCAACAACTTGCGGGATTTATCGTTCGTGACTGCCAATCGTTAGAGTTACTGTAGGTTATACCGGACTGACCTTCAATTTGAATAATATTAAAGAAATCAGTCATGGCGAAAACGTATCATGTGTGAAACATCATTGAATTTGGTATACATTGACCCCTAGAAACGAAGTCAAGTGACAGTCTAAACTCATAGATATACTTTGGAACGAATTTTCGCTTTTCAAAGTCTTTACAACTTAATTAAGACGTAAACCTGCAATAGAACTGGTCACATGAAAGCAACCGACATACATTTACGAGAACATTTCAAAGACAAAAAAACACATTACTTTACAGACGAGACGTGAGACGACTGTTGAAGGTTGAAAATAAGTAGCCCAAATTGATAGTTTTGCAATACCTGCCTCACGAACAACGTTGCTGCGACTAATAGGTAATCAGAAATACAAACGGTTGACGTATAAGCTGAGATACAGACAGGTACGACCACAAGTACAAAGAACATGCCATGCACCAAATAATATTTAAGGTTTGGACATCCAAATCCACGTCCAAGCAAAAACCTTTTCAAAGTTATAAATGTATTAGTAAACACACAATTCAATTCAATATATGCTTCAATCTCGCGAATGTAATAACCGAACTTTGGGTTCACAACGTGCAGCAGAGTTCATCACGACGAGTGTGAGTACAGCGACATGCTGCAGTACAGAACATGCACTCCGCAATGCGGCGTGTGTGTTGCGAGGCAGAAACTGGATCGGAATCTCTGGTGTGATGGCTTCGTTCACATGCAATGAAATTTTCGTGCATTATTTCTGCATGCAGTTTGCGAAGATGCTCGAAAATGGATGTTCTAGTGAATGACATGAAAAGGTGAGAAGTTCGGTGTTAAATACAAAATATGTGGCAAATAATAAAAACGAAAAGTGCCTGACAATCGACACTTTGAATTGAAAACTTATTTGAAGGGAAAGTACACAGGTCTCACTTAGCGAACAGAAGAAATTGAAGTAAAGAAAATGTGATGCAAGTTCACCAATATTCGCGTAAATGATAGAAGCCAATGAGAAAACCAGCAGACGAGAAAACTGAAAAAGAGCAACGAGGAAAGTAAACCTCGGATTACAGTAAAAAATAAAATAGAAAAGCTCTCTTACAAAGATATTTAAACTTAAATTGATGCGGAATAGATTCCCTCAAAAACAGGTGCAGACACTAGCCAGATAACTAAAGAAGCTTCCAGCGTGAAGAACGAGAGTGCACAGAAAATGACAAGCAGATAGATCAAAGGCGTGTGTATGGAGAGGTACGCACGGACCACAACAATCCGAGTACCTGCGACACCACCGCCCGCGTCCGTCGTGGTTTGGGGGAAAATTTTGCTTGCTGTTGTTGAAGAAAGCGATGAAGTACTACCGCTTGGTAGAGCAACCGATTCTTCCGTTGTCGTACGACGTACAACGGATGGAGAAACGGATAACGGTTGCTGTGATGCAGAAGCATCACTGTCCAAGTCTGCCAGAGATTGTGGTTTATATTCGACGTCGAAAGGTTCTTCGTCGGCGCTAGTCGAGATACGCTCACCAGTGTCTAAATTGATTTCAACAGTGTGAGTGGAGATGACGGTTCGCTTAATCACGCGTGTAACATTCCCGAATTGATCACGTGTGACAGTCTCTTCTGTGCTGGGCTCGCACAGTTTGAATCCAAGCTCTTCAGTTTGCTCAGGATCCACAATGAGGCGCCTCTGGACCACCCTTTGGACGTGCACGTTGCCCATGTTATCTACTTTCTCTTCCTCAGAAACGTGCTCTCCTTCATCGAACTGGTGCATGTACTCCTCCATTTTTTGCTTTGCGTCCTTCCCAGAGAATTTGACCTCTCGAATTTCAGGTGGAAGAACGACAGAGCGCGACACCTGAGAGTATCCTGCTTCGGTGGATGGACCTATTGCCTCAGATGTGAAGGCTTCTCCTGACATCATCATACGAGTGAAATGCTCGTGCATCTCTTCACTCGGTAACTCTCCTTCTGGAATGTACATCGAAGCGGTCATGAGATCGCCTGCACTCTCATCAGCACTACCCATAAGCGTATTTGAACAGCCACTAGCAAAAGAACTTGACATAACAGAGTCAGTATCATGATAAGTAGCGTGGGTAGCGAGAGAACTCGTTGGTTCCAAGGAATCGGTACTCCACTCCATCATTCCACCTCCACCGGCACGGGACATCATTTCGCTAGCAGAACTTATGTCTCCCTCACGGCCACTTGAATCGTCCTTACCTAAACTATCAACACTGGTTGCCATAACATCCGCAGCACGCCCTGGATCAATCGAGTCCGTTGAAACGGTCATAGAATCAAGTTTTTTACGGGTATCTAACGAGTCTACACTCGTCCTCATCGGATCTTTTACTGGAATGCTAAGTTCTAAACTATCAGCGCTAGCCGTCATGCGGTCAGTTTTATATTTATCTAAAGAATCTTGACTAGCAAGCCTGCGACCAGCCATACCTGATGTGGATGGCTGAATGGACTTAGAATTTTCCTCGAGAGAGTCTGGATCAGGACCAACGCTCGGAGACCTATCGCTGGAAATGGTCGACCTGTCAGCACTGACAATATCTTTTAATCTTACGCCGTGATAGCTCGTTTGTGCTCCTTCAAACTTTTCAACGTTATCTTGAGCCTGTCGAATTATTTCATCGATTTGGAACATACGATCGGCATACTTATCTTCGTCTTCTTCGTCTGAAATTGTTCCACAGCTCTCAGACTCGGAAAGTTGACTTTCGTGGCCTTCTTCGATTTCAGACAGCATTGCTACTTCTTCCAAAGCTTTCCTTTCGATTTGTTCTACAAAAACACACTGGTTTTCCAAATTTTCGAATTCTTTGAGAGAATTTAAAGAGGCCACAGAGACGTCATCGCCTTGACTGTTCTTACTCATGGGTCGTTTTCCATTCAAAGATTCTTGAGAGCCCGAACTCGATCGACGAGCAGCGGCTTCTAAGGCCATTTCTCTTTCAAGCCTTTCAAATTCTTGAAGAGAACACATTGAAACATCATCGTGTTCCCCACTGCGTGTAAAGAATTTTCTACCAGCCAGAACATCATACTCAGGAGTGGATGATAACGAAGTCCCTTTGGCAACAGCACTCAAGTCTCGCCTTTCCATTTCTTCTCTTTCTTCTTCGATGTCTTCCAGAGGGCCAGCATAAACATGATCTAAAAATTTAGGTGGGGAAAAGTCGGCAGCAGGGGATTCTTGGCCCTTTTCGAATTGCATTTCCAGCCACTTTCTTTGCTCTTCTATGGAAGTTTCATATTGCCCTGCTCTTTCTTCACTTTCGAGGCTCTGTGATTCAGAGCTCGAGTGACTGGCAGGGTCTAATTTAACAGCCGTGATTGTATGAGGAACCAGCGGTGTGCTAGACGAATCAATGAGTTCTTCGTCTTCTTCTTGAATGAGTGTCATTTCACGTACTCGCTCTTCGTGCAGGTACATTGTTTGTTCAAATTCAGAAA
This sequence comes from Platorchestia sp. MABIK, assembly GCA_014220935.1. Taxonomy (NCBI): domain Eukaryota; kingdom Metazoa; phylum Arthropoda; class Malacostraca; order Amphipoda; family Talitridae; genus Platorchestia; species Platorchestia sp. MABIK. The sequence continues at coordinate 25,836 of JACJUY010000384.1, forward strand.
GGTCAACGATGTCTTCGAAGTCTACTATTTCAAAAGAACCCGGCCCTTCGCGGCCCGAATCCAAACAGTATTCACGTCCTCGGTCGGAATCAGTCGTAGAAGATTTAGGTGACGTGACAGACGACTGAGAACTCGCCAACGACTCTCTGCACTCTAATCCATCTCCTTCTCTTCCCGTATCTTTGCCTTGAGATACGAGAGGAATGTCTTCGGTTATCGTAATGTTTGGTATGTCAACATCGGGATCGTCGAATCTGCTGTCTTCATATGTCATAGAAAAAACTGCACTGAATCGTTGGTCAACTTCAGTCATATCTTCAGCATCATCTGCGGATGCTTCGCTCATCTTAGGAGGACGAACGGATGACTTTGATCCAGGTTCAGGAGTTTTGGGTCGTTCATGAAGTTCTATGACATTTAAACTGTCGTCCACCTCATCAACTGAAAGATCGAACTCGAGGCTATCAGAAAATTTTCTACTACTTCCAATTTTGTGACCGAATTGCTGATCAGCTTCTGTGTCGAAACATTCGTCCACTTCGGTGTGCCTGTCAGGGCCCTCTGTAGGGCCGGTTGGTGCTCCTATAGCAGCGGGTGCAGCTGCAGGAATATCAACTGGCCGTGATTCAGTAACCATATCCAACTTAGCTACTTCATCATCTTCAGCGGGTCCTTTAATTCGAAAAAACGACTGTTCACTGGATTTTGTTTCAGTCTTCGTCTCAGATGTCACTTGGGTGCACATGGACGCTGTTGTCTGTCCAGACGAAGACGGAACGGAAGTCGCCGATATTGTGACGGACTGTATACTTTCAGAAGTAATTGCAGTCGACACAGATCTATGATCATGTGATGCAGTGGACACAGTTATCTTTTCTGTACTTTCTTGTGGACTACCACCACCTTCAAGGATGGTAACACCCGACGCTTCCGAAATTGTACTTTCTTCGAGAGAGCTCGCTAGCTTCACCGATCCCTCTCCGGAGGAGATAGTGTCCCCCAACGAACCTGTGCTCTTTGTAGTTTCAGCAGAGTCATCTATATATGGGTGAGGGTCGGGATGGAAAGTCATTTCAACAGAGCGTTTCATCTTGGATGCGATGAACTGCAAATCAGGATCATCCTTTAGCTCTGAATCATCCATTTCATCGGAGTCAAGATCAAAGCCACTGGGGCTTTCTTCAGTTTTCGGTGTCTCTGACTGCACGGTGAGCTGTGGGATGATTTGTTTACTATATTGACTTCGCCTTAGTTCCTCTTCCAGGATTTCTTGATCTAAAAGTTCCATGTCCCTTTCGAGTTCCAAGGATGAGGGAACAAGAGTTTCCGAAGCTTCACTCAGTTCGATACTTCCTAAATTTCCAGAACTTTCAGAATCGAGAGACTTCATGGAATCCCTGGAGCTGATGGAAGTGGCCGCAGTGCGGTATTCAGCAGAAGTTGATGATGGTTGAGACTTGCGCGAATATTCTTGAGAAGACAAGGCTGTTTCGTACTCAGAGGTACCAGTTGTTCCAGTTGTAGTAGAAAGAAGAGCTTCAACGTCGGATGAACACGGACGGCTGCCACTGTGACTATCTGGAGTTCCTTCTGAAGTGTAGTAGTGACTTTCCCCTGAACTGGAGGTCGTGTCCACATCTGCTCCCGAGCGACGGTTGAACTCAACTAGAGGGCCTTTCTTTTTGCGCATCACAACTTCTGAGACTTTTTCTGGAGGAGATTCGTCTAGTTCTTTGATGTTGGTGATCAATGACTTTGATGAAGTCTCTGTCGTCATACGCGTTTCATAAGCCCTCGTACTTTCGGCGGCACTAGATTCTTCCATGCTTTCCGTCATGCTGGATTCCATGTGCTGGTCTCTCTGTAGCTCTAAGCTTCTTTGCTTCATGCCTAAGAAACTCTCTCGATCTTCGGGTCTGGGAACAGCATCTTTTACTTCATGCAAAATGAACTGTTTGGCCTCTTCGCTCGATTCGCTCGACGACTTCGAAAGTTCGGAAAGTTTTTGATAGCCGGTACGAGTAATTGAGAAAGTTTTTTCTTTCGAATCCTGAGCGACAGTTTCTATTTCAGTTGTGAAATGATCGACAGTTTTTGTCACAGAGCGTTGGACTGTTTCAGAGACATCATGTGTCACGTCATCGATGCTTCCTTCTAAAATGGTGTATTCTTGTCTAACATCTTCTAAGGCACTCTTTTTAATTTCTTCGATTTTTTCAACAATATTTTCTTGCACACGAGTGCTGTCACTTGATAATGTTTCGACAACTGCAGAATATTTTTCAATTTTTTTTTCCAGCTTTTCTTCCACGGTCCCTACCGTAGATATTGCTTTGTCGCTTACAGTTTCTTGGTACTGCTTCAGGTCTTCTTTCAGTGACTTGGAACTCTGGAGCACGTCAGACTCCAGCGTCGAAACTCTTTCGGTAATGACAGCACCTTTATTTTCAAGCTCGTCCATTTTCGCACTCATTTCTGAATGCAATGTGGACGCTCCTTCAGAAACGAACAGCGCAGCAGACTTTCCGGCATCGTTGAATGTTCCTTCAAGTTGTTCTGCTTCACTTTTCGCTGAGGTTGTCATTTCTCCAACTATGGCTTCCATTTGATCGGTTTCTTTGCCAATTGCAAAAGCTGTTTCTTTAGCACCCTCGTCAACAGCAGTGGCTGCGTTTTGCATTCCAGTAGCCATTTCACCTATTTTCGTTTCAACAGAAATGACTGTTTTTCTCCCTTCTTTCTCAGACGTTGTTAAAAAATCATCAGCATCTTTTTTAGCAGAAAAAACTGCACTTTCAAGAGCCTGTTTAGCAGCATCAGCCGATTTCTCACCTGCAGCAACTGCTTCATCCGCCTTCACGCGTAAAGATTCACTGATGTCTTTGCTAAGGTCTTCCCCTTCCTTTTCTAAGCCCTTCATTTCTTTCTTCAGGACACTGGGAGCCTGTTTGATGCCCTTCACGAGGGAGCCGAGAATTCCACTTTTTTCTTTCTCGTGTATATCTATGGCTCTCTGAATGCCACAAACAGATTCGTCCGGTAATTTTTTGTCGATTTGATCGGGTGGCTTCCCAGTCAAAGCTTTTGTGAATGAACTGAAAACTCCAGGCTTCTTTTCGTGAATATCGATAGCACCGTGGATACCCGTCACTGTTTGTTCAATGTCAGCGACGGAAGAAGACAATCGATCTTTGAGCTCCTTTGGCATTTTTTCTAGATTTTCTTCCACAGGCCGAACTGTTTCTGTTATGGTATCTTCAACAGACTTCACTAACTCTTCAGCTTCACTGGTGAGTTCTTCACCTTTACGGGAAGCATGTTCACGAGCCGTTTCCACTTCATCCTTCAATTTGCTTTTGAGTTCTTCTTCGATACTTGTTGCTTCACTCATCACCGCAGACGCTTGTTGTGACAAAACAGTTTCCACAGAATCCTTTTCTTTTTCCAGAGCATCAATTTTCTTTTCAGCAAACGCAGTGGCATGACCTACTTCAGATGTTATTGTATCTTTTGCATCTTCAAGCTCTTTTTCCGCCTTCTTTGTGACGCCAAGCACTCCTTTCCTGATTCCATCAGCAGAACCCTTGACATCTTTTAAAAATGATTTGAGCACACCGTCAGTCTTGACAGGAATCTCATCGATGGAACCATGAATTCCAAGTGGAGCAATTTCATAATTGGGTAGTTCTGACGTGAAATGATCTTTGAGCTTCGTCGCAGAAGCGTCCATCTCGCTTGGAATCTTCTCTACTTTCTCGATGGTTTTCTTAATTTCATCCTCAATAGAAGCGCCGACGTCTGATGCGATGGTAACTGCACTATCTGCTTGGTCTACAGCAGTAGCAAGGCTTCGATCAATTTCTGCCTGTTGTTTTTGCCCAGCCAATTGAGCTTTCGATTTCAAACCAGAAATCTCTTCTGTAGCAAATTGCTTCGTGACTTCGCAAGTATCTGCGGTTTCTTCTCTGATCTTTTGAGCTTCATTCTGAGCCATTCGTAATTTTTCATCTGCAGCTGAAGAAATTTTGTCACCTTTGTCTTTCAAAACAGTTTCGCAGCTTTCCTGTAATGCGCCAGCCTCTTTCTTGATAATATGAGGGGCTTGCTTAATCCCTTCTGACATGGAGCTAAAAATGCCTCCTGTTTTCTCGTGAATGTCTATGGCCCCGTGAATGCCTGAGACTTCATCGCTGAAATCGTCCGTGGTGCTACTCAATTGATCTTTCAATTGAACGGATGTGAGTCCTATTTCTTCCACTGTGTCTTCAACAGCACCTCTGAGTTTCTTTATTTCATCTTCTGCATCGGACTGAGCTTGCTTTCCGGTTGAAGCGAGTTCCGATTTCACACTTTGAACGGATTCTCCAACAGTTTTCATTTGGCTGTCGATACTCTCTCCGAGATCGTGGACTTCAGTTTGAGCAGACTCTATGCCCTCGCCAATTTTCTGCTGAACATCCTTTGCAATTTTTTTGCTTCCAAATATGGAATCTTTTATACCTTTCGTAAAAGACGAAATTTTCCCTTTACTCTTTGGAATTGCAGTGGAATCTTCATCAATACTTCCATGAATTCCAACGGGAGGAATAACATAGTCTTCGACACGCTGTCCAAGCTGACTTTCTAACTCAACCGCGAGATCTTTCATGCCTTGAGAGGTCTCCTGAATGTCCTCGGAAACTCTCTCAGCAGCGTCTTTGGTAGACTCGACGATTTTTGACACATCACGCTCGGCTGACGACGCTTTCAGGGAAATAGCTTCTAGTCCACCGTCAATTTTGGCTTCAAAGGCAGTTGCTTCTTCGGTTGCAGTTGTTGTTAGGGAGAGACGTTCTTCAGCCATTCGATCTTGAGCAGATTCAATACTTCGATCAATGTCACGTTCGAGACCAACCGTTTTCTCCTGAAGTGCTCCATCGGCATCGTCAACTTTGGAGACTACCGTTTCTTTGACGGTGTCGACTGTTTCAACGGTGCTGTCCTTGAGTTCAGACGCTCCTTTTTTGATCGAACTTTGAGCTTCTTGTAAACCCTCAGTCAAAGAAGAAAAAATTCCTCTTTTGGTTTCACTGATGTCAATGGCACCGTGCACGCCAATCGTTGACGTGTCTGGTGTTTCAGCAAGGTCTTTTTTGATAATACTTGGAATGGATTTTTCATCTGCTGTAGAAGGGCTAAGACCTTTACTTTTCTTTTCGTGGATGTCGATTGCACCGTGAATGCCGGTCACAGTTGTGTCGAAGTCCGCGGCAGTGGTAGTTAGTTTATCTTCAAGTTCTGCAACTGTCGTTTTCATGGTCTCATCAACTGCATGAGCCATCTGAGTGGCTTCCTGAACTACATCGCTTTCTAATGCTTTCTTCTCTCCCCTTATTTTCTCTAGCAATTCCACACTTTCATCCTTGACAGATTTAGCCGTACTCTCTACAGAAGATGAAATTACTTCCCCAGTTTTTATTACACCCTCGTTGACAATTTTCTTGGCACCGAATAGTTCTTTCTTAATTGCACCAGCGGACTCTTTAATACCTTTAGTGAAAGAACTGAACTTATCTTTGCTCTTGGAAGAAACATCAGCATCTTCGTCAATGGAACCATGAATTCCTACGGGAGAAATATCTGAGTCTGGTTCACCTCCAATTTCCTGCTCGAGTTGGTTCTTGATTTGCTTCGCCGTGATGTCGGCTTCTTCGCCGGGGTGTAACTCGTCTATTTCTTGCTTCAGCCGACCTGATACGACCACGCTTGCTTCATCTAGACTGGATGTAATGTCACCAGCAACTTTTTCAGTGGCAGAGATAGCACCCTGACTGATGTCTTTGACTTCTGATCCCAAGTCTGAGATGGCATCTGCTGCAAGTTCCTTTGTTTCCTTAATTTTTTCAGCACCTTCTTCGATTTTTTCCTCTACAGCTCGAGCAAGCTCATCAGTCTTTGATGAGGCTTTTTTCTTGATGTCTGCTTTAACATCACCTGCATCTTTCTTTAGACCGAAAACTTCTTTTTTGATGAGGCTGGGAGACGATTTGAGGCCTTTCGTCAGAGAACTTAGAATTCCCCCTTTCTTCTCATGAATATCAATCGCACCATGAATGCCTGTGGCAGGCGCATCTTCACTTGGAGCAGCATCTTTTTGGAACAAACTTGAAGAATTCTTCTCATCAGCGGGAGAACTTGAAACTCGACTGCCCTTCGCCTCATGGATATCAATGGCTCCATGTATGCCAGTAACTGAAGTATCTATGCTTTCAACGGCACTGTCTAGCTGATTTTTCAATAGGGCAGATGTGGTGGCGATTTCTTTCAGTACCGGCGACACTTTTTCAGCCACATCAACAGTCATGGTATCTTCAACGGCGCGCTGCGCCTCGTCTGCCCCTTGAATACTCGCTTGAAGCAAAGAGGACGTCTTTTCACCAACGAATTCTTCTGTAGTCGTCATTGCTTGTTCTACTTCTTGTCCGATTTTTTCTGTCTGAGTCTGAAGAGCACTGGTAGCTTCATCAACTGTTGAAGTGATGCTTTTTTCGATATCTTTATCCTTCTTCAGTCCGAGAACTTCTTTTTTGATGAGGCTAGGAGATGCCTTGAGACCTTTCGTCAAAGAACTCAAAATCCCTCCTTTCTTTTCATGCATGTCGATAGCCCCGTGAATGCCAGTAACTGCAATGTCTTCTGACTGATCGGATTCTTTTTTCGAAATAATAGAAGGCTCCTTACCTTCAACTGGAGAACTTGAAACCACTCCTTTCTTTTCATGGATATCAATTGCTCCGTGGATGCCAGTAACGGGAATGTCTTTGTTTTCTGCAGTACTGTCCAGTTGGTTTTTCAGTGTGACGAAGGCATCGGCGATGTGTTCCACCACCGGTGATACTTCTGCTACTTTAACGGACACTGGTTTTGCAGTTGCAAATACAATCTCTTCAATTTCTGGAGCAACTTCTTCGCGCGCATTTAGAGTATCGTCCAGTGAAATACCAAGCTTATATTCAGTTTTCGAAGGAGAGATTTCAGATTTCAGCGTAGCAGTCTTTTCGACAATTGTTTCGGTGACAGACTTTTTCTCTTCAGAGATTTTTTCACCAACTTTTTCAAGTCCTTCTTTGACAGTATCAACAACCTCGGCAGTTTTCGCAGAAGCCTTTTCCACTGTGGCTTTCGATGCCTCTTCTGCGCTCTTTTTGCTGCCAAATATCGAATCTTTTATGCCTTTAGTGAAAGACGTAAGCTTTCCCTTAGATTTTGGAGTATCACTAGATTCTTCATCGATGCAGCCGTGAATTCCAATAGGAGTTATCTCATAGCTTTCAGTCTCTTCAGTTGGGAAATTTTTCATCTCAACCACAGTTTCTTCCATTCTCTGCGGAAGTGAGGTGGCTTTGTCGAGAACTTCCTCCACCATGTCTCTACCTGACTTTTCAAGTGCAAATGCTTCCGTTGGTAAAGTTTCAACTTCACTGATAGTTTTCTCAACCTGGCTCTCTATTCTCTTGGTCTCATCTCCCACTGTTGACTTGAGCTCAGAAATCTTACTTAATGTATACTCTTGGCCAGTTTCAACATCTCGTACAATGGATTTCACCCCAGTTTCTGTCGCCAGAATAGCACTCTCAATGCCTGAAGACGCCACTTCATTTGCATCATCGAGATTTTTCTCAATCTTGGAGACAGATTCTTTTAAGCCTTCAAACTTAGGAGTTTTGACACTGCCAGTTTTCCCATCGATGTCGATACCACCTGATACTCCAACGACTGATGAATCGTCGAAATCTGAAGACGTCTCAACTAAATCGGAAATTTTACTTGTAATACTTTCTTCTGGGGAAGCTTTGGGTTTTTCTTGTGCTTTAGATTGAACTTCTTTGACAGTAATGCCGCTTTCACTGATGGGTAATTGTTTAAGAGGGGAAAATTCTCCAGAGATTCTTGCTTGGGTCACTTCCTTCTTTTCATCCGACTTTCGTTCGACCTCTGGAGCACTCCCAAGAGAATCGAAGGACTCGTCAGCTTTGGAAGAAGTTTTCTCATCAAAGCTTTTGACAGAGTCTTTAGAACTTCTTTTGAAACTGAACAGTTCTCTTTTGAGAGCACCAGCTGAACTTTTGAGTCCTTTCTTAAAAGAAGATAACTTGCCTTCGCTCTTCGATTCGCTTTCAGAATCGCCTTCGTCAAATGAACCGTGAATTCCAATCGGTGTGAACTGGACGTCCTCAACTTGTTTTTCCAGCTGATCTTTCATCTTGACAGCAGTGCGTTGAGCACTTTCGTTGGTTTTTTCGTAGCTGTCCTTGACAAATATTTTCGTTGATTCTAGATCGTCTTTTACAGACATCGAAGTTTTGGCTGCCACTTCTGCGACATCGTGACTTTCATCTTCAATTTTTTCAACAATTTCAGCAACGTCTGTTTTGATTGTCGAAATTTCGGTCGACAAGGACGCCTTTGTTTCATCGACTGCCTTAGATAGTTTATCGTCGGTTATTTCAGCCGCAGCTGTTGTTTTAGCTGTTTCATCAGATTTAGTTGTGATTTTGGCTTTAATTCCTTTTGCTGCATCTTCAGATCCTTTCTTATGTCCAAAAAGTTCCTTCTTGAACATACCTGCAGACTGCTTTAATCCTTTAGTTATTGACGTTAGTTTACCATCCTTTTTCGTTTCAGCAGTGTGAGGTGCATCGATATCGATAGCGCCATGAATTCCTACTACTGGGATTTCCATGTCTTCCAACGACGTTTCTTCACGGAGCGTGGGCAATAATGGAGCTGCTATCACAGCTTCGTCCATTTCTTCAGCTTCTGGCAGTGTTTTTTCTTGTAATTCTTCGCTTAAGTCTTGCTTAACAGTAGGTATTTGAACAGAAGAATCTAGACTTTCTTCAATTACAATTATTTTTTTACTGCGTTCGCCGACACCCGAAGCTAACGAGTCTATTTCTTCAGTAACAGTTTCCGGAGCTTTTTCAGGCTGCTTTGTAAGTTCACTCTGAACATCTTCTACTTCCTTCTCGACGGCTTGCTCTTCCTTGGCTGGAACTTTCATCACCTGTTTGACAGGCTCGGCAACTTTTACAGCAGAGGATGGCCTTGCTTTGCTTACCGTTTTAGGATCGTAAGAGTGCATGTCAATCCCTCCTTGGATAGGCGTTATTTCTGTTTTAGTTTGTGGTACTAGTACTTGCTCCTCCTTTTGCAAATCTGGTCGAGCTGGTTGGTGAATGTCTATAGCGCCATGAATTCCAATAGGTACGATGTTCATTTTTTCATCGTACGTAGAAATTTCGGTCGATGTAAGCGGCACAGCGTCCCGAGTTAGAGGAATTGCAGTTTCTTGCGCAGGGACATCTTTTGTCAGCTTGGAGTGCTCATCCTGGTCGATTTTTCGATGACTACTAGGTTCTTGTACAGTCCCTTCTTCTATTAGAGAGTCTCCCTCAGGAGTAGCCTTTTCAACCTCTTTCTTGAGGCTTCTACTTATGGAAGTGTCGATGGCTTTGATGTCATGAGCTCTTTGATCCACAGAGAGCGACGAATCCGATTCACTAATCTCTTCAGATATAGTAGGTATCGCCCGCTCTCCTTTGAGATTTACTGCTTGAATGGTGTCGAGTGTTTTACTGATCATTTGGTTTGCTTGATCGTACTCATTTGTGAACGAATCGTCCAGGCTGTCGTGGATTATCATGGATCCTTCACTTTCGTCTGCTTCAGAGGGATCTTTGATCGATCGCATTGTGTCGTCGTCTTCTGCCATTTGTTTCAGTCGTTCCATGTGATGCTCAACAGGCGATAGTTCGGCACCGCTTGATCTGAGATCTTCATCAGTTATCTCCAAGGATTGCTGGAAAGTGCTTAGTTTCTGTTGCAAAATTTCAGCTTTTCGGGAGGCGATAGATTCAATCAGAGCCTTCTGAGTTTCATCAGGCTGATCACCAAGTTGCTCTTGTATGAATTTATCGATTTTCTGAGCAGTATCTTCCGAAAAAGAAGACTCAGCGCTGTCAGACTGCAATGTTGATGAACGTTTAGAAACAAAAGTGTCTTTTGCAGGAGTTACGGTGGGAGATCTCTTGATGGCTTCCAATTTAACCTCTTCTACTATTTCGGTCGCAATTCTGCGAGCTTCTTCTTCTGATAATCTAATAACGGTGGTTGTAATACTAGAAATATACTGGTTATCAGTACCATCAGCACCACCGACGATGCCTTCAGAGAGGTACTGGTCAGGAATGTAGCTCACGGTTTCCGAGTCGGGTATTTCTGATCGCTCTTGAGAAACTTCCCACACAATATCGTGCACACTTTCTTCAGGTAGGTGAATAGGACTCGGGAGAGCAGAAAGACTCTTTTGAGAATCTATTGGTAGTGAGCTCTTGGGAGTGAGGATTTTCCTCTCTGGACTCAACTCATCAGCCGGCGATGATATTTCTTCTTGGAAGATGTCCGACTTGACTCTCTGTTCAAGCATCGACATTTGGCGTTCTTGGCTTTCAGCGCGAGCAAGTTGAGCTCCAAAGTTAGTGGGAACGTCTTTTTTGATTTCGTCAAGTTGAGTAGTGAAAGTCGTGATAGAAGTCGATTTAACTTTTGACCCATCAGCAAGCTGCGTTTCTTGCGTCTTCGTTTCACGAATCACTCGCTGCTCTTGGCCTCCGGCGCGCGTAGTGGTCGTTTCACGAATGACCACTTCTTGCACGTCTCCTAAATTCCTTCGTTCTTCGGTCGTCTCCTTCTCGGCCAGCAAGTGTTGAGTCTCTTCGTCACTCGATTCCCCGGTCTTAGTGACGTCATCGCTTGATTCTACTTCCAGAGATGAAGTCACTCCCGAGGTCTTGAACTCTGACGAACCGCTGTCGACCGTCGAACTCGTTCTGTCTAGGCTAGAATAAGCATCGGATGATCTGTCAATGCTGCCCGTGAGAGAATCTGATTTTTCTGAGCTAGTGCTCTGAAGGGTAACTAATTTGGGCTGAATTTCAAGCTTGCTTTTTTCGGATGAATCGACTTTTTCTGAGCTTGAAGCCATGAGAATTTTAGAAACTTTAGTTTTGTCATCCGAGAGACTGTCTTTTCCTTCTGATGATTCTTCGCTGCTGCTTGGCTTCAGGCCTCGTCTTCCCGCCGAGTCGTCACTGTCAACTGACTGCTTTTTGATTTCACTCTCAAATAATTCCCGTTTGGTTTTAACGTCTTTCAAGGCAATATCTTCCGGAGAGGGAAGATCGGATATTTGTTCACTTCTGCGAACCTCGTACGGACTGGAACCGTCAGCAATGTTGGTTGTCTCATCGATGTTCTTCGAGCCAACAAATCCAACATTTTCGTAGCCTGAAGCAGGCCGTGATATTTTGCCAATTGATTCAGTATCACTTTCAGTTTCGCTCCTAACAATTGAACTTCTTTTAGAATCACTTCCTTGTGATGACACAGTTTCCCAAAATTGTTTCCGTTCAGAGTATGGCTTAACGTCTTCGGCAATTGAACTATCGTCCAGCTCTGATATAATTTCTTCTTTGCCTTCCGTTGTCGTTTTAGTGAAAATGTTGGTTGTCTGAGAATATGTTCTTTCATGTCGCCGAGTAATTCGGCCAGGTACTTCTTCCGATAAAGTTGAAGACTTTGTAAGAACTGTGGAAGAGGAAGAAGCAGGTTTGGTTGGAGCTGGCCGCTATGAAAAATTTAAATATTGGATTGACTTGCAGATGAAGAATTTCCACTCAGAACAACACTACACAAACGTTATGATGAACAATGTTAGTAGAACAAAACACTACAATGTTAGTAGTTCAAGAACAATGAGCTGGATTTTCCATGCATATCCAATAATTAACTGCCAATCGTTTAAGATCAGTTCATTCAAACAACAAATGGAACCATGGCGGATTATTTTCGGATACATAGACGGCATTGCATCGCTTGCTTGCTTGCTAGTAAACCTAAATTGTTGAAAGAGCTTTCAATACTCCTCAATTCTCCCACTTTGAAACGCATCGTAATGGTCGAGCTAAAACGGACGAGCGATTCAAATCAGAGTGTCAAATAGCTCAGCTTTCTTTCATTTTACACCCTGACTATCATTTAGAAGGCCTAGAGTAAATCCTCAGAAGTCAAATACAAAACACGGAGTTTAGGAAATGATTCGCAATTTTTATGCGGTTCCAAAAAAAACGAATTTCTGTTTTGAGCCTCATTTTTACCTGCGTTTCATTCTATACTTGCTTATTATTATGAGAGAATTGTTTTGCCTATTTCCTTCATTTTTATTCATCACTTTATAAATTTAATTATTTATTCAGAGAGTAAATCGTTTCTGAATATTTAACTTAAAATAACAATCAAGAAAATTTCATGATCTCATTTCGAATGGAATTGCCAAGAAAATGAGGGTCTTTCCGTGATTCTGGATTGTGTTGTTAAAAGTTTGTTGGGCTACTGAAGGTTCCTATGACGAAGTCACGAGTGAAGTCCGCAAGTTAATCAGATACGAAAAAGAACAGAAAATATCGACGGGCCGTATAAACGAGTAACAAAGAACAAAAACTCGAAATAAAAACATTTACAAAGTAACAAAAATCCAGAAATACCACACTTGCAAATCTGGCTCCCTTCAGAAACAAAATACTGTAAAATACAAACCACATAAGCAAACAAAAAGAGTTATTGTTGTCAAGTTGTTTAGGAGGCGTACACAAAATACCTTCATTAGATAGGCCGCGAGAAGACTTCATAAGCATTCTTGACCCTACAGTCTATAGGTAGTCTAGCATTCGGGTTACTTCGACGGAGGTGCAACGGGGGTGCATTGCTCTTCCTTTTCCATGTATAAGCGTTCAAAACTTGAACACATTTCAGCAGGTAAAACAGTTTTAGGCAGCGGGTCTCCTAAGGTTTTCTTTAGCGTGCAGGCGGAAGGAGTGTTTTCAGATCCGTCAGCGTCTACGTTTGCGTTGTCATATATATTTTCATAGCTTGATGAGCTTTTGACGAGCTTCCGGCGACTTTCACAACCATGTGCGTTGGCTCCATCGCTTCGTACATCAAATTCAGCATTAACATCATCGTCAACAACAGAAGCAGTCGTAGTAGAGCCTGAATCGCATTGGTTCAAGTTCGAAGAGCTTCCAGAGGCTCGAACTTCGACGTCGTTGGAAGCATCCGACATTCCCGCTCGGTTCACATCAACGTCAGTTGAAGCTCCGACTTTGTTATCGCTGGATAATGCAGACGCGCCATGAACACCAGACGCATTAGAGACATGCGGAGCATCATTACCTACGACTTTTGCCTCGTCAGAATTGTCAGGTTCGTCAAGCTCAGGTATGTCAGAAGAAAGCAAGTGGATCCCACGCCGAGCCATGTCCTGAATCGCTTTTTCTTGCTCCTCGTAATACTCTTCTGCTTCCGGGCTCTGGCATCGCTTTTCTACATCCAGGAGACATTGAGGAAACGTGACAGGGCGAGCGCTGCCTACACGCACAGATCTGGCTGGATCTCGTAAAATAACTTCCGCGTGACCTTTAGCACCAACCAACGAAGGTATAAAAAGGAAACAAAGTTACACAATTATACATGGAATGACAATATGGACGAAATGTTTGATGTTTTAGCGATTGAAATTGTATGACGATTCCGCAACGTCTTGAGTTTGAAATTTCGAGAATGATGGAGTGTAGTAACTCGACTTTTGATTGACATCTTTGAATTTAAAAACGCTAATTCTCACTAGAACCCACACTACCGACATGCTAACATACAATTATACTTAAAACGCGAATTGACATCTATTTTTCAGTCTACGAAGAAAGCGTATTCGTACCTGCTTCGAGGATAGTGGGCTGAAGCGAGGAAGAAGGTATGAGGTTGGATGATTTGCACTGGGTGGTCGGAGGATAGTCATCGACTAAGTGATCATTATGCAAGGAAGGAACAGAGCTAGGAGTGTCAGCCTCAGCTACCAGCTTATCAAACTCATCCTCCAAACTGTCTCGGTTGATCTCGTCAGAATCTACAAGATCAGAAAAGCTCCTCTCTCTAGATTTGGAATCCGACGGGCTGCCTTCGCCGTTGGAGCCAGTTTCAACAACAGTCGATTCTGTTCGTCTTGCCTTCCTGCTTTCTTCAGTCGGCCATACGTTACTGTAATCGGTAGCAACATTCGAATTCTCAGGAAAGGCTTTAGACTCTTCATTCTGGAACGCGAGGGACGCATGAACGGCAGTCGTCACTAGAGCAGGTGGATCAACCGCATCTTCAGCAAATACTTCAGAATCTTTCGCTTCGAATTCAGGAGCTTCTTTGGGGTCGCCTTCTACATACGATGCGGGAAGCTCTTGGAAATCGGATATTTCTTTTTCATTTGTATCATTTTGGGTGTTATCACTAACATCCTTCGAAAATTGTCCTCCCTCTTCAGATTCCAGTTGAGAAGCATTTGTGTCTTTCTCAGTCTGACATTCGCGCATCTCCATCGGAGTTGTAATGTCGGTATCTTCTGTGGCTTCAACCGACAACAACCGTTCGCTCAAGTAAGGACCATGAACACCGGACACCGGGAAGATGTCGTCATCAATGTCAGGAGCTTCATCTTCAGTGCGCGTGTCTAACACGTCGGGCTCAAAACGGTTGTTGTCTTCTGTGCTTGTTCGATCCATTTCAGCTTGGTCTTCGCTAGATTCGTCTGCAGGAGATAAAACGTCAAACTGGCCGTCGTTTGGAGTATGAGAAGAGTTCCTTGACGTTGCATCTGTGAAGGAAACCGCCGACGTAGAAGTCACGCCCAAAGACTTGGGATACACGTAAACAGAGGAACCTTCGAATGACTGTCTGTCACTATCGTGAACATCTGCGTCATCGATGCGCACGGACTTCGCTTTAGAATTTTTCACGCTGAAAACGACGCTGGTAGCTGAGGCTGAAACTGACTTAGGGAGAGAAACATGGTAGGCAGAAACTGAAGTGGTTACATTGGGGAGAGAAGCGTTTGAGGATTCTTCAGAGGCATGTACTGATGATTTCACGAGACGTTCTTTCCCTGAAAAAACGGTGGCTACAGAATCTTTGTCCACGTTCTGACTTTCACCCAATGCTGTTCCATAACCAAGAGCATCGTCTGAAATAGACGAAGGGTAAGAATGTTATGAAGCTTTAGTAATCAGCCAAAAAATTTAGAACTATTTAAATGGGCAGCTAATTGATAAGCACGCCTGTTAGTGTTAGAAAGAGAAGCAAAAAAGAAACGAATAGTAGAACTACTCAACATAGACTAAGAAGCTCTGTTAGTCGACGTCAACAACGGTGAGGGATACGCAAGCCAGGTGAGGCTTACCTCTAATTTGAGACATCAGATTAAACTCGTCCGGAGTGGCCTCAGATATATAAGATCCTTCTTCAATACCTAAAGGTCGCACGAATCTAGGACTCGGTGAGCGTCCGGGAGATTTTCTGTGCAATGTAAACACTCTTTCCTCTACAGGGGCTAATGTATCACTACCAGGAGACTTAGATGCCACATTCTCACTGAAGCCCCCGGGAAGTTTTTCTGCGATCTCAACAAATTCTTCGATGCTGCGGATCTCGACGGTCTCTTTGCCAGATTCTGTAGTTCGGACGAGCAGCTTAACTTCTGCTTTAATTATACGGGGATCTTGACGCTCTTCGGCTTTAATTTCTTCTTCTTCCCATTTTGGAGAATCTCTCATAATTAATCGTTCGTCGGGTTCTTCAGGTTTACATTTGGAAAACTCGATTTGGTTCGCAGATGGATCTACAATGCTAGAAGCCGGCAGTAAGCCGCCGTCTTGAGCGGATTTCAACTTTGAAGTTGGTGGATCTCGTTTTGAGGTTGGCTCGGCTGAATTAGAGCTCTCAAGCAGCGGTGTGATCAAAGGTATGGGAGTCGTATCGGTTGGTGGTGTGGTTCCCTCCAAGCTGACGACTGAGTCAACTCTTATTTCTTCTCTACATCCAGTGCCTTTTGAATTATCCCGTACTGCACTTCCCGCCTCCTTTAAGTCAAGTACTCTAGCGGCTGAGAAAAGAATATCAAGTCAGAATATACCTTCACGGTAAGAGATAACCGACCAAGTCATCGTTCCGGTCGGTCTATGAGAGGTAAGGGCGCGGAAGCAGTTTCGGCACGTTTGTTACAGAGCGAAGGAGTAAAGCGCATGAAGTCGTGAAGCGTATTAATTCAGAGTTAGCCAAAATTCATTCATTCAGAGGTAACGTCCATGGAAGGAAGAGTCAGAAAGAAATTAATAAATAAAATATAACATGCGTTCAGTCAGAGCTACAAAGTAAGATTAGAACGAATAAATCTGTCCCGCGCAATGGCCAATGGAAGGAGGAAAGAGAGAATATATCGTAGTATGAAGATCACTAATCTACAACAAATACGAGTACATGTCACATCTACGTGACAAATCACAAACTCTAGCTCGGGTTTACACACCCAGAATTTTTGTCAAGCGTTAAGTAAAGAATAACATTAAGGAGACCAGAAGATTCAGTGCTTCAAGTCGCTAACTAAGAACGAGAAACTTATAGACAACCACCACCGACAACAACGATCATACTAATGAAGTTCTGGAGGTTGAAAATAGTAAATAATAAAACCAAGTTAAATGATAGAAAAAAGAAAAAAAAAATCTAGACCAAAGAGGAAAATTTAGTCCAAGCCTGGACTGCAAAGAACATCAAAAATACAGACAAAAACATCGTACGAGTTTAAAGATGGACTAGACCTCGAAAGTAAATAAAATGAAATACAAATCCGACTTGAAATCATAAGTGCAAATCAAGTTACTACCATCAGCACTTAATGCAGAAATTATGTTTTTCAAAGCAATATTTGGAGTCAGTGTGGGGATTCAGTCAATAATGGCACAGCTTGTTCGGTCGTCGGAGTGTGGATTCTAAGGGCGATATTGAAAAAATTGAGCAATTGAGGCTTGGCTACACGATCGCTATTTGCACAGTTCATCTCCACATTTCAAACTGAAGACATCGTGCGGGTAAGTAGCTTTTTGGCTACGCAGCGATCCACCACACGTTCAGATTTGCAAGTGTGGTAGCATACCTTGTTAAAAATCGGCGCAGTAGTACAGCAGTTCGGCGCAGTAACTATGCTGCAATGATACTGGTCATGTCTGCAGTTTTCTTACACTGTGGCTGCACGCGTCACTGCAATAATTTCGTCAGTTAATTCCACTGATTGGCAACGAACCGCAATGGGCGGTTGTACAGCAAGGCTCACTACCGACATGTTGTGTCTTTTGGCAACATGTACTACTGTGGTACGCGTTTAGCTTTCAAAGAATAAAATATCTAGTGGCTGCAGTCGATCTTCACTGCAACCAGAACAATTGGCGCAATGGACTGCTCTAAATCGACTTAAAACTGCCCTCATGCGCCAAACTGCGGAGAACACTGCGCCGATTTTCCACTGAGTAGCGAAACTAATCTACAAATCTACGTAAAATAGGCCTTGAATATTTAACTCAAAAATTTGTAAATTTCATCAACCGAAAGCAATAATTGGAAAGTTCTGAACAAAACTGAGAAATTAACATATGTATTCGAGAAGATTATGTTGAACGTAAAGCATGTGTATTCTCCGTCTTTGCTAATCCTACATCACAACAACAGCTGAAATTCAGCTTAACAATTTGCTAAAGAGAACTTTTCGGTCAACCATTGCCTATGAAAATGCGCTGCTCAACTCTCATCAACTCAAATTTGCTGTACACCTTATACCAAAAATATGAAGAAAGTGCTCACAGTCAGGAACTTAAAATATTGTAAACAAATGTAAAAATACAGGAAAGTTTTGAATGACACAAACTTTTTTCGAAAATAACATACGGAAAGTAAAAAATACAGAATATGCAGCAGAAAACAATAAACGGGAAGTAAAATCACAAAAAAAAACTCAGCACAGATGCTCGAGAGGACGATGGACGTCACGTCATGGCTTGGTTTCCATGGAAACAGAAAATGGAGATGAAATGAAGTGATGAATTATAGTGACGCTTATTTTATTTGATGCATAACACAAGATCTTGCATAATGTACAAATTATGCATGCCGTATAATTAATCAACGTATTTGCAGGCTTCTAGGTAAAGAGTAGAAGGTAACTTCATGAAATGATGGCAAATTATTTAGGTATAGAAATATTGTTCGAGTTGATCAAGTGTAGAGGTAATCAAATAATACAACGAGCATCTTCAGCCACAGAGTTTGGGTAATATTACTCACGGTCAACGAAAATTTTTAAATCTACAATAATTATGGTTGAAATCAAAGGTCATTTTATCACTCAATTTTTCATGTGGAAGTAAGTCAAGTAATAGCTACTACTGCAGGCTTTTGAGCGACAGTTTTGCAATTTTTTGTTATTCAATAGAAGAGTTCTAGACCGTTTGAATTAATTTTTTGTGAGAATGAAGCGCTACTGAAGTTAATCGCTGTGAAAACGAGCATTTAATATCCTGCGTAAGTGGGCTTCAATATGAGTATGTCAGAAGTTTATTTTTGTCTCAAACCTCACGGTTGTAGAAAGGAATTTAAACATTTGGATTGAATTTTTTTTTCGGTTTTTATATCCGCTATTGACTGTAAGGTCACGGCTATTCATTTACTCTATGTGAAATTCATATAATTCATAGAAAAAACCGACAAACTCCAGCTATTTAAATGCATTTCTCTGAGCGCATTTAACGCTTACAAAAATCTAATGCAGAAATTTCAAGTTTTGACCCAGCAGGCAGATGATGTGGCGGGCAAACCGCATTCCACGCAATCCTTTTCATTTAATACGAAATTTTATAGCGACGCAGACCCTATACAAAATAAGATCCCTGCTAGTTTACACTTTCTTTTTTCAATTTTGTATTTAGTATTTCAGATGCACTCATAAAGGGTAAAAATACGTGATTATTGGACAAATTACAACAAAAGTGAAGCAGTAATTCACCAAAGTTTCCGACAGTAAAAATTATTCTTTTTTAGAGACGCGTTTAGCACGGAGATCATTCACACTAATTCTTTATTATGAAATATCTTCTCAACTTTCCACTTGTGTAAACTACTCGTGAGATAGGAAAACTCGCTAGTACAACAGCGTTAATAATTTAATGATACAAAATACTCGGTAAATGTTATTCCTAATGGATGGTATCAAAATGGATGGTATGAAAATAATAATTTAATGATTCAAAATACTCGGTAAATGTCATTCCTAATGGATGGTATCAAAATTGCGGTAACAAAAGATATATAAATAGATGATTCAGTGAAACGTTGATTGACGATAGTGATGTTTGCATCACCACGTGGCGCATGAACGTATATGATGGGTGATGCAATGCGCATGCACTTCTGTGAAATTTATCCCTG
>JACJUY010000384.1:45412-71176 GCA_014220935.1 Platorchestia sp. MABIK
TCATCAGATGATTAATATTAAATTCTTACAGCGAAATTTTTCTACATCTTAACAACATAAAAATTTGGAACACCAATTCAGAGTTTGATCTGTAAACAAGAATTCAAACTTATGGAGAGTATTTGAATGATCATTCGAGGTCTTAGATGTCAGTGTCCTTCCATTAATTAATTTAGAAACTTTTTCAATAAACTAAACCCTTCATAAATGTTTTGATGTACTAACTCAATGTGTTAAAGCTACTCGGGAATTTCCCGCTACGTTTTTGGAAAAGTGGAAATAATTTAACTCGATTTTTACTTTGGGTTAACTTTGTCAGTTGACCTATGACATTTATAACTCCGCCAGCGTATTCAAATATTGTCTTATCCAGTCATCATGTTTAAATACAAGAATTTTTTAAATTTGAGACTACTTCAAGTTGCACGTTTGCTTTCAATGAATGCTTTTGACGAGTCTTCAGCAGCTAACTTGTAACAGAACTACTCGACTGGATACCTTCATCACATTTTGTAAGCACACAAAAATTTAGCTGACTATTTCCTCAAGCATGCGTTAAAGTGACGCGTGTTCTCGTTATTCATCAAAGATGAATACGGCGACAATTTACCTAGGAATATAAATTACGGGTACGGAATACTTCTAACGAAGTCGATTACGAGATGGCAAGCTTGTTCGATCAGAAACTTGCTCGCGCTACTTTCCCCCGAAATATTTATTCTAATATTTGGTGCAAATTTTGTTCAACGAATCAAGCATTATGAGCGGTGCTCTAACGTGAGTTATAATACGAAGTGTGTTTTGTGCAACTTAATTAAAAAAAATTAGAAAAACTTCAGGCAAAAGCAGTGTCGGAAAAGTAACGACGACAACAGAGTCCGAATCTTGACTAAACGGTGTATAAAATAAGTAAAAATATTCGAGAGAAACAAAAAATGACACAAATCATGAAAAATTGCATAAATGAACTTTTGAAATGCAAGATAATAATGGAATTATTCTCGACCAATTAAATCATACGAAACGAGAGAGAGAGAGAAAGTAAGACAAAGATACTAAGTATGAACCATAATCTGCATAGATTTATTTAACCGGCTTTTCTATACATGTGCATAGTCGTGCGACTTCTGCACGTAGGTAGGCGAACAGTTGAATAATCCATGTGACTCATTCATTGCAAGTTCAGTTTTGAAATTTACCACAGCAATTGACAGCATGGAAAATCAGCTTGGGTATAAAACGATCCAGAGTAAAATTACAAACTATGTTGGCAGCATCGCTGCATGTCTACATAGCACAAACACAAACATTTCAGAACGAAACCCTGTACCAGCTGACCTCAAGTATTCATTTCTCATCACCGTACTGAAACATGGCAACACAGCGTGTGCACGACGCCATACTCGACATCAGAAGAGATGATAACAGAGTCATCATCGGAACAGGGCTCCCGGATATCAAGTCTCCAGCTTTGGACACCCGTTGCGTTAATATTGGTTGGTCATCATTCACATGAAAGATTATTCAGTGTATAAATGAACGCATGGGTTTCAAAATTAGCGTTATTCCTGCTGAAATCGTTCACATAGGTTCTTATTGGATATGGGTCAGCTCTAGTTTCTATAGTTCTAGAAGCCCGTGAACTAAAATACTTGTGACTCAGTTTTCCTTTGTTGATGTGTCTTTCATCAGGATATTATGGCAAAGTCTCGTTTGACTGACAATCGCTGAAATATAGCATGAAGTGAAACGTACTTTAATTAATTTAGTTTTATTTCAAATGGGCACCAAGAACATTGTACTCAGAGGGGCTATCTCTACAGAACTGGGCAATATTTAGACAGTATTAATTTTTTGAGAGCAAATAATATAAATGAACAAAATTGATGGGTACTTCCTCGCAAAAAATGTTGCACCAATTCTACGAAGGATCGCTAACTGTAAACGACTTCTCAATCTCATAGCATTTGGCTACAAAAGTCTGATCCTTTCACCGAATTCAAAATTTCGAAGCCTTTTCCTCACACTGAGCAGTAAACATTGGTAAAAACTTCATAGAATAAAACAATGGTCTCAAAAACTCCTTCAATGGACTGAAATAACAATCAACTTTCAAAAACGAGCACATTTGATTCTCAGTTACTACATGGAGCTTTTAATGCAACATTCAACAAATTTGGTCTGCCCCTTCAACCCTAAAAGAAAACCATCATCAGGTATCCGGTAGTTCTGAATTTGCCTGTGGATAAATTTTAGCTGTGTAAAATGCTGGCAAATGACCCCATTCAACTTGTGACGAGTATGATGTAAGGAACAAGTGCAAGCTTTATATACATACAAAATTCAGGCAACTCTTTCGGGTAATTTAGTTCGATTTGAACGAAGTCGCGCCCCACGAGCACCAACCACACCAGCAGCCTCAGCAATATGGCCGGCCGCTCAGGATGAAGGATACCAAATTTACAGCCAAGACCTGACGATACGCTTCGGAAAATGAGGAAATGCATGAAATTCAAGTAAATGAAGTTCAGGCCGAACTATACATCCACAAAACCAGGGCATGAAATACCTGCACTTGCTGGAGCCGTCGTGTCGACCTCGCTGGGGGCAGCAGGGGCGCCGGGTTCAGTTTCTAGCAAAGTAAAAAAAGCACAAATCAACATAACGTCACAGTAAAAAAGTTGCACAAAAATAGAGTTCAGTATCAAACTTATGAAAAGGCGACGAAATTCACAGAAGAAATTGCGTCTCAGTCAGAAATTGGGGAGTTTTAATTCAATCACAAAAAAATAGTTTCCAATTTATAAATTAGGGATATATATATTTCTTTTACAACTGTGAGACATGTAGGAGAAACATCCTTCTCAAACTATCTACACTGAACACTTCAAAAGCGTTAAGTGAGGCGGCGCAGCATTCGCCTTGGACTTAACCTTGAATGTTCGACAGAGTGCGAATCAATTGTCAAGCCAAGAAAACCCCAAGAAAAAACTGCCAATACTCTTATTCTGCACCTTAAATGAGTGAGTCTAAGCCTGCCTAAGCACTACAAAGGTGTTTCAAAGAGAGGAAGAGACCATTAAGGATGGAGTTGAGAGAAAGGAGAATCTATGCAAGAGGCGCGTTAGCACACGAGATAGCAAATCATGAAGGCAGTTTATGAAACGAAAGTTAAGTTGAAGAAGAATAGGCGCTGAAAAACTAAAACAGCACTGCTGAAAAAGATGGTCCACAGCATAACAAAGACCAATTCTATTTCAACAAAAGGGTCAACTTAGCCATCAGCTCAGAATCTCACATGTTCCCCGGGAAAGCTTATTCCTACGCATACAGCAGTTGAATCCCCTTGAGGTGTACGCTGTACCTCAGTACCCGAGGGTTTTTTATGAATTAAAGTAAATCATACCAAACATCAAACAGATGACAAAGAAATCCCTCTCTCCAAATATTCCAAACAAGTTAATAAAGGCAAAAAACAATTTGAAGAACTTTAAGAAAAGCATCACACACACACACAACAGTTAGTGCCTATAGTGACAGATTAGGAAGACTGCAACCAACAAGACTGCGAACACTAGCATTGAAATAGACATCACAGAAGGTGTCCTTTTGAAAAAAAGAATCCATTTTCTGAGCACTAGATCAACAATAACTTACTACTCATGTCAAATACGTATACAATTTAGAGTAAACAAAACGTCTCTAACAAGAATTCCTTGAAGTTACAGAACTTATTCGCTCCAGTGCCATGAATTAATGGACTACAGATTTATTAGTCGCTTACAATTAACAGCCAGTAGTTCCCCGAGGGCGTTGTTTAAAATCTGTAACTGACAACTTGAGTAAATAGAAGTGCAGATACTCCGGTCTTACTGTAAAGCATAACAAGGGACCTTGGACTATACTTCCATTAAAATTTCTACAACGAGCATAAGATCTTGGTAGTCGGTGATCAACAACTTCATTGTCAGTGCTATTTCTTCCCGGTACTCAATAGTGCAGCTCAACCAGAATCACTCGGATATGTTTACAAGGGAACCACCGAGATATTTTTGATATTCAAAGTTTAGCGTGCGTCATCGGAGAACTAGTGCAATTCAAAAATTATTCACTTCACATTTTCTGTGGAGTCTCACAAACTCTCTCATGTTACACATGCAATAGGTAAAAGTTTTAGCCATCATGCAAGAAACGATACACCACAGATCGCAATTAACGCTACTCAAGTCACTCGTTTGCGATGCACCTTCCAATCAAGGGGACTTCCGCTGCCGCAAGCCTTAATTGTCGTCCACACTGCACTACAAAACTGAAGCAATAACTCAATACAGTCCCTAATTCACTATTGCTGCCATTGAATGTCCACGAAACTACGAAAAATCGAAGCAGTTAAAGGCCTCACTGTACGCCACTCGTCTAGAGAACGCAATCAAAAGTGCACTATCAAATTGGCGTTGTAAAGTTGTCACTCGTCCCAAGTTCTGGTCCCACCTCGAGAAAAAAAGCCCGGATAGAAGTACGATTTTGTGCCTCCAAACTTACGAAAGAAGATCGTATCTGAAGAAATGAAATAATGTAAGAAATAAAGAAAAACATGGAAGGAGTGAGAACACACAAAACTATGTTACATCTGGGCCTTCATATATCGTAGGTAAGTAATCAAGGAAATTCGACAATGGAAATTCAAAAACAAGAATAGAAGGAAGTGGAAAATCTTGCAAGAAGCCATTGACAGACGATCATGATCTTAAGAAGGCACGAAGGGGACAAAGAATTCAACAAAATAGAACGATAAATAATCTTGAATATTAATTTTAAGAAAAACAATTAGAAAATAAAATATTTAATTAAAACTGATTCATTACTGGATATCAACATCAAACTAAAACTTGTCAAGCTACAAATGCAGAAATAAATAAAGTGATTTAACTAAATAACAAACAAAAAACTATTAGTTAAAGAAAAACTAGAGAAATTCAGCGCCGCTCGATTAAGAGCTATCTCATCGCCTTGCATTACTGCTTACTCTACTCAAGAAAATTCCGAGTCTCTTCAGCCCAAGATAATGACTCCTTGAAATGTGCTTTTCATTGGCAAATATTTTGAAGAATCCCTCCAAAACCTGTTGTGTGCTGCCTAGTGTATGAAAGGAGTTTCTTTAAAAATATAAATTATCAAAATCAAGAGAAAAAGCTACACGGGTAGCATTACACAAAAGAACAAGAAGAAACTTTTGATTTTATTTTTTTGCAAGCATTTTTTTGGGGGGGAAACGTGCAACAACAACAATGCATTTCGCGCGTGACTCTTGCTTCGTAAAAAAATACTGAATGAAGACACTTTAGCGCTTGTTCTTCGGAACCAAAATTTTAAAGAATATTTCGTTACATTTGAGACTCTAAATACAAATGATATGAGCGCAGATAGTATCATAATCCTTACATTTTACGCAAAAGAACATTAACAAAAAATGCATAAATTTAACTCTTCTTCTTCTTCTTCTTCAAGTTACACTTGCGTTTAGTTAAGAAAAAAGTTAGGCCTGAGATTTTCTCACAAAACTAAAGTCATAATGAAATATTCAATCGAGAGTCATGAGTATTTTGTGAAAATAGATTCCACCTATTTCCTACAAGAATCTACTCTTACCCATGGTTCGAAACTTTCTCTTCACTTTCATTGTTCTCTAGTAAACATGACTTGACAATTTTTTGGCTGAGATTTAAGAAAAGATCACGAAAAGTTTTTTCTACAAACGGATGTCGGCATTCATGTAAAATTATGCTAAATTTCAAGAAGTCTATGAAAGAAATTGCTTCCCATGAGTTACTTTTTGCAATCGAATCACAGAACGATACTCAATTTATTTCTGGGAAATAAACTTGAGCTAAATAAAGAATCCTAATACATCAATCACAGAAAGAGATGTCAGAAAAACCCGCTTCTAAACGACAATGCTGGTAAATAAGGGCAATAATTATCGTCAGACTGATTTTAGCTCGCATTTCGTATACTGTGGCCCAAATAATAATCAGGCCGCATACGCCTTCCTTCACCTACTTCTCAAGTCCGTGACCTACGAAGTCCATGACTTGTATTTTTTGTGAAGTCACTACAACAGTCTAATTCGCAGCGCTCACGCAGCCTCAGGAGGCCAGGCGCAGCCAAAAGTGTTAAAAGATTTTCGTCTGAAATGCCTCGTAACTCTTAAAATCACACAACGCTGAGATTCTAACACCACATCATCAAATATGACAAGTGAAACATTAAATTCAAATCCCATCTCAAGATAACGTGCTAAAATAATACTAGGAGCAAACGAGAATTGTTAGAGGCGCTAATTTTAATGAATGGCCTTGGCTAACTGTTGTATGTAAATCAAAGAAGAATTATAGAAAATGATCGATGAAAACTGAAATCAACTATATTAAATAAAGCCATACGATAGTTTAAATAATGCGACAAAAAGCAACTAATAAAGATAAAAACTGAAAAAAGCAAAACTTTTTCAAACCTGTGCCCTTCCACTCCATCGAGTGACTCGACATCCGTGTTGGTTTGGACATTTGAATACAAAAGGTTTTCTTTAATTGAAGGGTGATCTTGGGCGACAGATGCCACTTCCTCAGACTGAGTGATCTTAGTTCCCTCTCCATCGAGGGCGACCCCTTCTTCAACATTCGGTTCCTCAATGTCTTCAGCGGCAGAAGCTTCGAGATCCTCGGTGTCCGTTAGAGGCGCCAGCAGTTCTAGAGGAGCGGAGCGAGCCTGCGCCGGCTCAATGATGACGTTGCCTGTGGTGCGGTTGGGCCCTTCTCTGTATATCTCTGTTCTTTTAACGGCCGCCCTGCGGATGATTTCGGGGGTTTCCAATGGATACTTGGGCTCTTCGTCTAAGATGTCTTCCATGGCAGACACCTCGAAGTTCTCTGAATCAGTATCTTCATCTGTGCTAATCACTGGCAAAGTCTTGTCAGTTTGATTACACAGAGCTCCCTCAGAATCTCTCTCGCTGAGCAATTCTTCATCAGTGCCGTAATTTTCTTGAGAGTGCTTAGAGCCTCTTTTGTATTTTTTACCTCTTTTCTTTCGTAAAATTACTTCTTCTTCATCAGTAGTCCCTCCCTCTGTAGGCTGTGGGCCAGGCTCAGACAAATGTCGCATGATTTTATGCCGTAGCCTTGACGTTATTTCTGAACTATCAGCCAAGTCCTGACAAGGTTCTTTTTCGCTCTCCTGAAGACCAAATATTCGCAAGGCTTCATCAAGAGTGATCTCGATGTCTTCAGTGGCAGTATTCGGTCTGTCATCATCATGAGCAACGGTCAAGGAATCTTCGCTCATTTTCTCAATTTTTACTTGAGGAACTCCGTATTTGTCTTCTTTGATGTGGATTCGTTCTCTTTTTGGACTGGACAAAAGCGAATACTCGATGTCGTGAGGGATTGGTGTTCCAGGGCGATAAATGTCGTCTCGCTCATCATCGAAGTCCTCGACGTCAGTGAGGGGACTGCTCGGATAGATATTGATAGACGGTCCCACATCAGCTTGGTTTACTATTTCTTCGTCAGTAGCATTATCGTCATCATCTTCCAAAAACAATACCCCTGGAACATTGTCAATAATATCTGTAATATTAGGATCACTAAGACGGTCAGGCCCAATGACAATGTTCATAGCTCCTTTGTCAGTTTCGATGAACCTAAGCTCGGCGAGCTCGCCATCATTTCTTTTGGGTCCAGACAACTGAGGGTCATCCAAGATTTCGTTATCGGATACTTGAAGACTTTCATCACTAGTGACAGAAGAAGCGTCTTCATCCACAGTTTTTATCGAGGGCAGAGGGTGACAAGAAATAACCTCTCCGGGTTCGTTCAAATTTTCTTCATCAGTATCAACAGCCTCTTCCAAATCTTCCAATTCATCAAAGGAAATGTTCGACGGTATGCACATTTTTATGGATTTGATAGTTGAACTTGTTTTAATAATATTGGTCACTGCAGTTTTCCATTTACCGATGGTACTTTCGGTGCCAGATCCACAATCTAATTTTTCCAGTACATTACTGTCTTCGGCTCTTCTCCACGTATTCAACTCGAAGAGTATATCCCTTTTCTCGTCATCTTCGAAGTCAAGATCATCATCATTGTCAGTAGCAACATCACTTGCTGTGTCTTCAGCTTCCGTTGTGTAATCGGCGTTTTTCTCAACAGCCTCGTATTTGATTTTAGGAAGCTGAGTGTTATCCTCATGTTCACCGATTTCAAACCCTTCCTCGTCTGTATCTTCTTGTTGGACTTCAGCTTCTACGTTTGGGCGTTCATTGACTAGCATTACTTCGCAATGCGGTTCGGGAAACTCGAAAGGCACGTCTTTCGTGATTGGCTGCGCTTTCATGTCCATTTCATCACCAGATGCGACACAGTCTTCCGTATCAGTCAAATATCCCATAGTTGAATCACCCACTACGAATCCTTCATCATCACTTTTATCGTCGGCTAAACTTTCCGAGTCTGTTTCATAGTCACTCAAGTCTCCTGGTGAACGCTTAAGTTTTTTCGTGGACTTGTTTGAGACAGTCTTCTTGGCAGTTTTCTTACGCCGTGCCTTGATAGGAGGGAATTTCTTGGCCGCAGGGAGAGTTGGTTTGGCTTTATTGGCAAGCTCTTCTTCCTCAGTAACACCTTCATCCTGCTCATGAGCAGGTGAAAGCTTGCCTTTCTTCAGTTTAGAGCTTGAAGAACAATGCCGAGATTTTCTGGTTGGAAGGTTCACGTGTTTAATGGCAGCAGAACTCACGCTGTCTCCGTGCTCCAAGTAAACGTCAGGCACTACAGTTTCGCTGACATGCTCGTCAGACGCTGTTCGTTCGTCATCTGAATCGTCCATGTTTTCTGAATCTGTTGGAACTTGACTATCGAAATTTTGATCTTCGGTAGACATGAGTTTGTTTTCAGTGGCAGCTACATTACGTTTGTGTCTTCCATACATACTAACATTATCGTCAACGTCGGAAGCAGACAACTGCGGTTCACCTCCTTTATATCCTTCTGTCAAATTAACTATTTCGTTTTTCAATTCATGAACAAATTCAAGAGCGTCAACCCCATCATCAACTTTCTCGTCTTCTTCTTCTGATGCATTCATTAGTTCTGTATCCGTAAAACCTCCTTCGGCTTTTTCGTTAGATATATGGGTCGACTTTGCATCACTGGTTGGTAGGAGCTCTTCATCTGTGTAGTTTTCTACTTCCTCACCATTAATGGCTTGAACTTCCCCATCACCAACATCACTCCTAGGTAGTCCAGGCATTGTCTTCAAATTATAAAATACAATAAACTGAAAAGTGAATAATACGTACAAAATGAAAAAAAATACAAGAAGAACGGTGCACGTAATGAAGCTAAAAGATCGGCCGTGCAAGCATGCTCTCAAAAAATTCGATCCTGTCAAGAAGAGGCAAAACGAGAGATGTAAGATCATGACCAGACAGCACAGAATTTTCAACGAACGATATTAAAGATTCCAATTCAACTACTACTTCCAGAAAATATGAATCGCAATTCTTCACGGTCGGTATACGAGAAGTGCACGCTCTGTAAAGATGGCAAGGGATTGTTTGAGAAGCGGTAGAGCTCGTCAGAACACCGCTAGAGTTCTTACACGGCTGCGAAAACGAGATGTCAGTCTTTTTTCCATCAGAAGTAATGATATTTTGTGATTTTAAAACGCGTCTCCAACGGTGTTTCACCATGGAAGAACCTTTGGAAGGCTGAACTGCCAGGTCCTTAACACTCGGAGAATCACCGGAGTCTACGAGATGCTGGCCTAGCTTCGTTAATGAGACATCGGAAGGGCTAGCGGGTTGGGTCTTAGGAACTATAGTCGAAGAAACTAAACTGTCGTTTGTGACAGAGCTAGCAAGCAAGCTACTACAGCTACGAACATTGTCCAACGACTCCTGATTTACAGGAGCAACAAGTGGATTCGATTTGTGCGGAGGATAAATGCGAATATCTGGAATCGTGGTGGAGATGCCGCAATCTGAAATCTCACCTGCCAGAACAATCGTATTAGTACTATCGTCTTCTATTTCTCGCTGAAGTTCGGTAATAGTGGGCAGTCTTGCAAGTTCTTGTTCTTCTTCCTTGCAAAGGAAGTCCCTGAATTCCCTGAGAGGAGTCGGTGTGTCCGGTGTGGGAGTATCGCTCTGGCGGATCTGCTTCACCTCTTTCTTTATTTGACTGGTGGCTGCTCTTTCGTCAGCCATCAGACCCGCCAACTCTTCCTCAACGGACGCGACCATCTTGGACTCAGTTGACGTCATGGTAGTGGTTGAGGTCGCGTGGCACACATCTCTTGCCGAGTCATGCTGCGGTTGACTCCTCTCAGATCGTCCATGGAAGCCGACAGGGCGCTTCTCAACCTTCACTTTGACCAGCGTGGCAGTCCGAGGCGCGGCTCTCGGAGGTCGTTGATCTTGTCGAGGTACGGCTGAACCGTCGACCTGCGGCCGAACTACGGCCACGGCTCCTTCGAGCCCTTCTCCGATGCCACGATCCTGCATCATGCCTCCCACTGTCATGATTTTCACGACTGACTTTTTGTCAGTCGCGTCGGTCGACGCTTGGACAGCGTTGTGTTCATTCGAGTCGTTTTCGGCAGAATCTGTGGAGCTACTCGTAATTTCCAGAGTGGTGGGTCGGTGCGCAGACAAGTCGGAATGGACGACTTTATCGCTTTTGCCCGATTCCAACTCTTCGGATAACTGCGAGAGCAACATCTGTGAGTGTGGTGTCTTGTCTTGCTCGAACTCTAATATTTTCTGTGTTTGCGGCGGTGGCATAGTTTGTACTTTGTAAGTATCATCAGGTTGACGTTCCCGAAGGGAAGCCTCGAGAGAAACTTTTTCTTCAACACAGACCTCCTTCACCTTACTTTTCAACCTGGTTTTAGAAGGTCCGAAATATTTCCATGCCTGCGGTGGAGAAACTGTAACGTCATCAGCCGTTCTTTCTTCTTCGCCAACATAGGCAATGACCCGCTCACCAAGGGCAACATAAATTCCTTCATCTCTCTGTGCTGTTTGACCTTGCAGTCGCTCGACCGAGAGATTCCCAACTGCCAGAGACAAATTAACAGTTGTTATACTCGCAGCTCTCGGGCGTCCATGCGTCAATCATTCTGAGAAAATCCTTCCGACTCACTGAATCTGCCACAGTTGGGTGGGCTCTTCGTGGGTGCTGGAGGGTTGAGCTTACAGCAAAAGTGAGCATGAATTCAAAGGAAAGTTAAAGAGGGAGGAATTCATAGCGATTACGGGCCAATACTCGGACAAACAAATTGTTTCTTTCATTTTAAGTTAGGAGCTTCCTAACATTTCTAGGCCCTCCTTAACCTGTACTTTAACCTTGTACCAATTTTTCGGTAGTTTTCGAATCTGCCGCTAAACCGTTGTAGCTATTTTATGGTACTCTGCCTGGTACGTGAAAAATTGCATCGCAAACTAAAAATAACCAACCAATCGTGGTCGAACCTCATGGTGGGCCTCGTAAATGTCTGTGTTTGAATTGACTTTGTGTGGCATAACGTTTAAAGTTTACGAAAGTGTGGTAGGGTTGAACCAACTAACTTTCGCCTCACAACACCAAACAAATGTTGAAGTAGATAGTTCAAAATCAGACACAAAATGAGCAAATGAGCATTTATAGTGAGATAGAATGAACGATGAAAACCAATGTTGAATTTTCCAACACATTGACATAATTGATCACCACCAATGGAACAGCTCGGTGATTAAGATCACGCTCATTACGCCTTTATAAGTAGGCATGGGAATTAATTTGAGACGACTAAACTAAAAATTTTCATTTAAAAACTGACTGCTCTGTGTAGGGCAAAACAGATGACCTATACAAAGATGAATATTACAAATATTCAAACTAGAAACCTCCCAGCACTGGTGTACTCCCAATGCAATCGGGATTGCTAATAGAATAAATAAAGGAGTAATACTCGTCTGCACTAAACTTCATACGCTAATCCAAGCCGCAAATTCACAAGTATGTACAGCCCAAGTTTACGCTTGAAGACCAAGAGTGAAACTCGCCGCTGGAACGCAAGAGTCCATTCAATGTTAAGAATTTCAGAACTGATTGATAAAAAGATTTTATGGCAAAGTTTATACGGTTATGAATGATGATTTAGGAACTTATTCTTAATGTCTGAGAGAGGCAAATGTACATACATTTTCCCATCTTGGATATGAAATTCATCGCTCATCAATTCTTATCGAAACGCGAGTATATATTTTCAATAAATTTCTCCTCTTCCGGGTGAGTGTAGGTAGACAAAACAGGACTAAATTAACTATTAACTATGTCAAAATATTTTGAAATAAATACATACAACAATACTATGCTTGTGAGAACTATTGCGTCACTCATTCAAACTAAACCCAATATTTAAAAAAATTAACATGCCGTGGTAGCGGTACACGAGGCAGCTAAGTTCTACGATCGATTTGGCTCCGTTGTGTGCTGTTTTAGCCGACCAAATCCTCACATTTTATTTGGATGCTCTAAATAACTTCAAGCAGCTTGTTCATTAAAGATCTGCCATCTACCAATAGCGCAGCACACAGAGTATGAACTCGCATGTGCACGGTGATTTGAAAGCGTCTTCCTTCAACCAAGTCAAGTCATTTTTTTTAGTCAAGATAAAATTTCTCTCTACAGAAGTAGGCCCTCTGAAGATCATTCAACATAAGTTTGATCAATGAACAATTTTCGCGAAACAGCTGTAACTAAACCACTCAATTTGGTACAATTTTATTAACCTGCACCACAAACTGATAAAAGCGTAGAAAGATCAATAAGTAAATAAAAATTATGAATGTGAACGCCTCGTCCAGCGTCCCAGCCGCGTGCTGCTGTCTGAAGCTCAACATTGATCGTCACCATCGGCTCGTACAGCAAAAACTGCTGAATATCTTTAACGTGTACAGTTCCATACAACTGAGATCACACTTGGTTGCTTTATTACTTTGCATGGGGGAATAATTGCCTTCTATAACTATTGGAGAGTGGCCATTTTTTATATGGTGCATTGAAACTATAAAATACGACGGCAGCTTAAAAAATTACAGCTGACGTTGCCTGGATTGGCAGTAAAATATTCATAGAATGCCCGATTAAAACAGAAGCTAAGCGGAGAGTAACAGGAAACCAACTAATTGAAACATCCTTCACGTCAGATGTACAAGTTCTGCGAGAAGTTGTACAAAGTTGCAACTAAAGGGGTCACAGATTAGTTCATTTTGTTTTATTTGCCCTTTCCCCTTAGCCATAACGTACATATTTTCGGGAGAAAGGGAGGAAGCCAACCGTTTATATAGAAGCAATAGAACGGGGAATCTATGCACAAGGTGTCCTCCCACCCTCTAAATAAAAGTAAGATTGAAAGAAGTTTACGACACAAGATAGAAGTTGAAGTAAAGTAAATGATAAACAAACAAATATTCTGCGCCAACAAAATGCCAGCCTACCTAACCTTCAGCTCTGGACCTCACATCTTCCCCCTAGAAGCGCTGATGCCCTTAGATCCACTAGTTTTATTCCCCTGAGGAAAACCACGGTCAAATTTCAGCAAAATAAAATTACAAACAATGATGACAAATGTTGAACGTATCTGTTTGGAGTTCAGTGAATTACTAGTAGTGAAGGACCCAATACGCGAATGTCAACTGATTGATGTCAAGAATGCAAAACGCATTTCTCGAAGCCAAGTTGCAAGTTAATCGCAGATAACCATATTATTTGAAGCTAGTCATCGATTTAAATTGATGAAGGAAACTTTCAATAAATACAAATTAATAATTTCTAGAAAAAAAGTAAAGTTCTACTTCTCGGTCGCTTAAGTTGTACAGCCAAGCCATGAAATGTACCTCAAATAACGTGGAGACGTTCAGTGAATGTTGACTCCAGCAAGAATCAACTCATCCCATTTCAACAAGAAAAAGAGGAGAAAAAGGTCAAATCAATGTCCTTGTAACTCTTGAACTAAACACCAAATTTTTTCAAATGAAATCTGACATTATGCGTCATTGTCATCAAGGTCATTGTAACTCGTTAACTATACAACAGATTTTTTTTCCCAAATGAAATTGATTTTGAATCAGGCATCCGGGGGAACTGCTACGGAACGCGCATCTCTGCCTACTGATACAATCACATCTCATGACCCTTGGCTCACAGAGACAATCCCTTCCACGACCTTGGCTCACAGAGAAAGCACAAATTCTGATCACCATTCCGAGCGACGTGCACCGCGCAAGGGTAGAATGTGAGAACTCAACGACGTTGGAACTCACTGAATTACCGGAAAAATCACGCGGGTGAGAAACCAAACCAATTCACGTGGAACTGCAACCCCTAATTTTGGGCAGCCCAACACCAAGATAGCGCTTAGTAAGAACCGGCACAAGCGCACTGGCAAACCTTGCATGCTTTTTTACTTGCAAACACAGTAGAGGACCGTAATTTAAAGAAACGTATTACGAAAGTGCTTCACTGAACAGCGTTCAACTTCTAACGCGTCAAACTTTCAACGCAAAATCTCCTAAATCCTAACCCACAACATACATCGTGTATCACTGTATACTAAGATGCAACCTTTATCATTTCCTATATTTTTACTAACAATATCATCTAGTTTCAGCGCATGAACAGAGCCGCCTTCAAATGCACTTTCTTCAACTCCCTACAGAGACAGCGAGACCGCCATCACCGCTACCTCAAACAACCAACCCATTTATCTNAACTACACAATCTATGCACATACCATACAAAAACAAAGCTCAAATAATACAGCAATTGAACCTAATTTGAAAGGCGATGCCTATAGCCCATGTCAGCACAAAATATTTACATCAAAGAAATGAAACAAAATTGAAAATTACAATTCTGAAATTACATGAAGTTACATTTTGTTCTCAAATTTAAAGCGCGTAATTGCTAAACAACTCAAGTATGTCTATAAAGTTAACACAGAACTGAAATATTTTCCAAGGTTGAATGAAGGAGTTAACACTTCAGATGAAAGATACTTTTAAAATGTTATTCAACAGGAAATAAAAGCCGACAGAATAGCTGAAAAAGCTTACGAGTGTTCACAAAAGTGAACAGATATGAAAAACTAACGACCAGCAACAAACTAAACTTTACCATCTTCAAACCTTCTTAGAAACCAAAGACTTTGAGAACTAAGTTGATTTCTTTCGAAAATAAATTTCATCACAATTTAAAAGCGCCTAAAAAATGGGCAAAGAAGCTTCATTAACACGTAAATTATCAACAAAAGGTAATATTTTGACTGGCCAGCAAGAAATAACAAAACAAAACGAGAAATATCACCGTACCGAAGAACTACACGGCACACTCACGTGTAATGTCACAGCCCCAGAAGGGAAACATGAAATGAGCTAAAATGCTTTCGGAATGAAAGAATACGTAGATCCAGTTTGAAGTAAAATAAAGTAGCTAAAGCACACATTTGAGATATTAGAAGTACACATTAACGCTTTGACTGCGACGTGAACCGTCACTGAGGGAGTTTTCATTGTGCTGCTGACCAGCCAGTAGTCACGTGACCAGCCAGTAGTCACGTGACCAGCCAGTAGTCACGTGACCAGCCAGTAGTCACGAACTAAAAAAAATATATACTTAATCAAAATTAAATGAAAACACGATCCAGTTAATGTTTTTTTTCAACATTGCTCACTACAATTAACTTTAAATTTGAGTTAAATATAAAAACCCAGTTTTACCTGCCGCAGTCAAAGTGTCAAGAGCGCATGTAAATGACATAACGCAAAGGCTTACCCTCTCTCTCGCTGATTCCAAAATAGCAGGCCATGCCAACTTGCGCTACCGCGCTCTGTGCGCACTACGCTAGCTGGTTAATTAAAAGTTCAAAAGTCTAAACTAATAAACAGGAGTAAAGAGTTCGTACACAAGCACTTACTAGCCACCGTGACTAAACAAAACGTTAGCACCGATGCAATATAACTATAAACAACTCTGACAAGCGTTCAAGATCAACGGAGTACACATTATGCAGTAGACAATGTCGACATATGAAGAATATGTATAAAACGTTTATATAAGCATCACTACATAACTAAGCCACGAATAATTAGCAAGCAAAGCTTAACGAAAAAAGAGAAGGCTTGCATCCACAAAAGCAATACTTTATTTTAAATGAAATACAGAGATTACAAGTTTTCCTTGTTTCGGCACATTATAGGTAAAATAAAGTAGCAGCAGGGCTGGTCCCGCTGTAAGGTTTAGGCAGCCCGCACACTGAGGCGATGCGATGCGATTCTATTGGTGCGACGCGCACGGTTCATTTGTAGCGCCGTAGGAATAGCATTGTGTTACCTAACTCACTGCCGGTTGAGGCGTATCGCATCGCATCGCCTCAGTGTGCGGGCTGCCTTAGACGAGGTGCGGTACAAAATATCTGTTCATTTTCCAAATTTCCACCAGTTATCTCACAACGTGTATTTCTAACGCAAAACGCAGCCTACCAGACGCCAGAACACTAAACAAACTGGCAAAATGCAGCAGCAACACGAGAGTTGGCAGTTCTGTGTAAGTCAGTCACGCACTTGTACATAAGTTAACACGCTAAGTGCGCCGCGTTAAACTGAAGTTCGATTTTCAACTCAAATCAGAGTTAATTTTAGAGATCAATTCTGAGAATAACGAATATTAAATAGATCGCGCCTTCATTAAGTTTTCACTAAGCATTTATCGAAATTGAACATTTATCACTAAACTACCTTGTGCTTCATACCACATTAATTCTATAACGCATCTTCAAGGAATATATGAAAGGATGAGATGAAAGCAGTTGATTAAGTTTAAATCATTGAGTTCAAGGCAGAACGATGAACTAGCAAGTGATAAAAATACCAACAAGTAGGTGCTTGGATCTCCTTTGAATGATAAAATGGTTTTAAAAATTAACGAATCTTCGAAAATTCAACTACCTGCGTATGTAGTCCAGCAACGAATGTAAAATCAGCTGGCCATTTACAGAAATATGAATTGCTGAACCATCTCCACCCCACTGAAGTTATCTTCAAAAACATTCCCTGCAGTTTTACAACAAAAATAGTTATCAGCAGAAAAAATCCTCCTCTTCACTTCAGATTTTGTCATAGCGTAAGATGCGCCAGTGGGAAAAAGTCGTTCTAAAGAAAGTTAGTGCATAAGAACATCGTTGAGAACGAAATAAAAAAAACATCAAACTATGAAAATTCGTTTTTGTTTTATGTTAAACTGAACTTGAATCTCCCAAAATTCCTATTAAAAAAAGCAAAATGCCATAACGAGTAAACTTAAAACTTTTAAATTACGAAAAACAAATTTCAGAGCAAATTTGCTGAACATGCTCGAGAACCGCGGAGCTATAAAAACACTTGAAAATACAAGACATCGCGCAGAAAGAAACAGGAGGGAAGAAAATAAGAAGAAAATGGTGCCAAGACGGCCAGGCCCGAGGGCGCGCTGAGGGCGGTAGCGGTGAGTGCAGCTCGGTGAGGGCAACTGAGGACGCGAGGGCAACTGACCGCTCAGCCTGGCTGCATAATCCCGTTAGTGGGAGTGCGACTTCAGGTGAAACATTCTCAATAATTACCAACAGTTCATAACAAAGTCGGAATATTATCTCGACTTCAAACGGGAGGCGAAATGGCAGTTCATAACAAACTCAAAATATCTCGATTTCCTACGGGAAGCTGGAATGGTCATGTCAGAGTAGAAGGGTTCTTCTTAAGACCAAAAATTTCCCTGACGCCTTGTAACCCCAACAGCTCTCAATGCATCAATAGACGCTATTTCATCACCGTCGCAGTTTCGTCCCTATTCTCATACCACGGAAGTTTGCACAAAGAAGAAAATTTGTCACGTAAAAGTTTTTTTTTTGCTTTGAACGTCGCAGGATTTTTTTTCTGCTTTGGAAGTCAGCATCACAAAATTTACATTTTATCCACATTATAAAGCTTATAACATCATATGTGGACTGCCGCCAGGACTGCGAGATAAATACATTACAAGTGTTGAGTACCTGGAGCGATGACTACGATGACGAACTTCGGTAGCAGCGAGTAACAAGAAAAGACGAGGGTTCGGTCTAATTTTCATGCCCTGCATGGGTAAGGAAAATTTTGAAAACAAATTTTGTGCACGAATTCGAATATTTCGTACCTGATTAAACATGAGCAATCACTGTTGGCCTTTTAGGGCGGCTATCGTGTAAAAATAACTTGTTACATTGAACAAGAGTTTTTGCGATGCCTGCCACAGATACATCAGACAACGGCACACAGATACGTCAATTTCAATCAACTACACTCTAAATTACAAACCTCCAATTCTCGTGAGAGTGCACATCTATTCGTCCAGCCACGTCAGCTTCGATGCTAGCTCTTGAGAGCCACGTCAGCTTCTATTCTAGCTCATGAGGGCCACGTCAACTTCAATTCTAGCTCATGAGGGCCACGTCAACTTCAATTCTAGCTCATGAGGACCACGTCAACTTCAATTCTAGCTCATGAGGGCCACGTCAACTTCAATTCTAGCTCTTGAGGGCCACGTCAACTTCTATTCTAGCTCATAAGAGCCACGTCAACTTCTATTCTAGCTCGACGCACCACTGGCTAACACACAAGCCAGGTCCTAACAAAGTTCTGAGCCAAAAATCACACAAGCGCGTTCCAAAAGACGTCGTGTGTCCGGAGACAGTTTGCGAATGACTTTGCTACGAAACGCCTAAGGTTTGCCCGAAATTTCAAAGAGTTGTTTCAAAATTTCAACTAATACACGCATTTGCATCACAACGCGAAAACTTCTTTCCTCGATGTTTTATATGCCAACATTGTAGGGAAAAATTTGCTGTAGCAGGACGTTCTAATTCACACGACGTCAATGCCCGAGAGACGGTAAATCTAACATGTGGGGGAGATGCAGTGTCTCAGCGCAGTGCAAAACTAGAGGATTGAAAATCAGAACATTAAATTACGCTTTATACGAATAAAAAAACGAGAGTTTATAAAATATGGAAAATTCATCACCGAAAACTAGCTTGTTTAGTTTTGTTCATGCAATTATAACAAAACGAGAGAATAAGCAACATTGAGCAGCACTACTCCGTAAAAATGACATAAATACCATGCTGTGCCGCAGACTTGCATTGCCAAAGAACCGTCATAGCACAAGACATAAATCGCGCAAATGTTTCACGCACGCTCAAATGAAGCGTAATTGCTGTAGGTGTAATAGCAACCTACAGAGAACGAACAAGTAAATTTAGGTGATAAAGTAAGTTGAGTTCACACGATGCTAGGTGGCACACACAATCGAGTACAGCTTTTGTCTCGCAACACGGCGGCTAGACGCAGCCCCTTATGTCTCTTTGTCACCACAGTCTCCACCTCGGCAATCAACGGAGTGCAATGATAACATAAAAGGCCAACAAATTTTTTTTATAAATTCTGACACTCAAAAGTGAAAAAATGCAAAAGAGAATATTCTCTGAATGATAATTCTCATCGGTGACAAAAAATGGCAATAGAGGTAATTCTCATAGATGGAAGTGAAGACTAAAATACTTAAGACTTCAGAAGACTAAAAATAGAAGTAATTTTCATTGGTAACAAAAAAAAAATTCATGGAAAATTAGGAACTAATCCGGATTTTTTTTTCAGTACATCAGCCAACATTTTATCGCCTTCGAAGGGGGAGCGTTTTCGCCGTGTTTGTTGCGGACAAATGCGTCACTACTTCTACAGTGAGAGGAAATTAACACGTTCACCGCGTTTCCGCCGTTGTTAACGGTTGCTTTGGCTAGGTTGCAAATAGCAGAATGGGGAAATTGACTTTACTGTTCGAATATATTTTTGTCTTTCCAAAGAAATATGAAAGTACAATTGCTCAATGACATTTCACATCAAATGATGGGTTTTTTTAAATGGTCGTAAAATAAATAAAATGTCATTCACTTATGCCGGTACGTGAATGAGTAATTAAACCATTGGAACACATGAGGCTCAACTCGTGGGGAACGTGTCTAAGAACGAATGGGAGAACTATGTCTCTCAGTACTTACCGTGCGTCAGCTCAGCCCTGGTATAGCGTCAGCACACCGTGTACTCACCGTGTGTCAGCACAGTGCCAGCAGATGTCAGCGATGAAGGGACGTTTGTCTGAGACACGTCAGCGGCGGGGGCCATCTTAGCAGATGCCTGCGTGAACTCGGCTGGGGGAGGCAAGAGAAGTCATCAGAACACAATATTTAACATAATCCCTCGGTACGTAATTTTTCTAAAGATCAATTCTAAAGCACAATTAAATCGACACAATCGCATTATAGTGCACTAAGATCATAGTGACTCGGCTGGGGGAAGCGAGAGAACTCACAAGAAACTGCAACACATATTTCACGCGCACTTATTAATCATTGCTAATTTATTTTTAAGCAGAAGTCGAGAGACACGATCGAATAATATTGCACTAAGATTGTAGTGATATATGTTAACTATCCAGCGTCAACAGCAAATCCACAGTATTTGAATTTCCACAGTGAGGCATGCAGACTAAGATGACGACTGATC
This sequence comes from Platorchestia sp. MABIK, assembly GCA_014220935.1. Lineage (NCBI taxonomy): Eukaryota > Metazoa > Arthropoda > Malacostraca > Amphipoda > Talitridae > Platorchestia > Platorchestia sp. MABIK. The sequence goes on from JACJUY010000384.1 coordinate 66,090, forward strand.
CAGTCATGCTCCACACTAAACTCTAGTAGCACAATCACGCTACCTACCACAAGCGGTTAGCACATGTAATTGGTTATAACTACCAGCTGTGTTTGTTAAATCATTGCTCGGTATTCCGGTCGTCAACACAAATGCAACAACGAAAATATCTCGGAACATTTACACGCTACGTAATAATTTGAATTGTAACGTTTACGACCGTCCCGTCCACGGGAAACCATACAAAACGAAGTCGCAGCAGAGAGACCTTGTCTTTTTTCCCAAGGAAGTTGAGCGGCTTGCTGCCAGTCGGCCTCAATCGCCTCTCTATCCAATTACTCACAGCTCTGTATGGCTTCTTCTTAACATTCCACTATTTAATAACCCATTTTGTTGTGAGCTCGCTTGCTCTTTCCGTCAGTTTCACATTCTGCGAAGGAGACACCACAGCAGCGCACACATACTTAATCCCATTCAGTGAAGTAGATACCTCAGAAGTGAAGTAGATACTTCAGAAGTAGATACCTCAGAAGTAGATACTTCAGAAGTAGATACCATTATGTGAAGTAACACACATACTAAAGTGTCACGTGTCACGAAGTAGACACCACAGCATCGCACACACTAAATCTATTCGTTCATCTTTGCAATGTGGTTCACTTACATTGATCGAACTTCACTAGAAAGTTATCCTAACACAAATAGGGAAGCGTAAAACAAAGAGGACACGTATTCAACAGCTCATTTGAACAATTTTATGAATGAATTAGACCCTTAACTTATATCAAACAGGTTAGTTTAGGGCTCCCTAACCACAAGTATGCCGAAGAGAGGAAGGAGGAAGGGCGCCATTAAGTAAAGAGTTTAGAGAACGCGGAATTTATGCACAAGGCGTGTTCCCACACAAGATCCCTTGCGCACAGAAACCGTAGTTAACGCAGGAAACGTGTTAAGGAAGATGGCCGAGAAAATAAACAGAGAAAAATACGATAAAAAGTCGAAGAAGAAAGTAGAAAAGCTGAAAAATAGGACAGCAGTCATGAGTGTTGAAACACTCGCGTTCTTCTAAGATCATTACCCTAACATCTATGAACTGAGCTATAAAAATATAAAAATGTTCCCCTCAATAACAATCACTGAAATGAACTATTTACGAGAACTATTCCTTTACGTCGCTTCTCAATAACCATGACCACCAAGACACGTATTTTTACAGGCAATCTAGACGCACTTCTCCAAGAACACACGAAACGCTCTTCTCATTTTACACGTCTCAGCACACACTGAAATTTATTCTCTCTGGATGAGTAAAGAAGCCTGAATTTGAAGGCAGGCTTCTGCATCCCATACCTGCGCTCTAAATTCAGACGAACAACGTTCCGTCAAACCTGCACGCCAGCACAAACCGGCATCAGCAACCTAATTTTAGCCTGTCACGCGGAATAGAGCGAGTAAGATAACGGGAAGAACCCATTTCTTTTCCCCTGAATGGAACAAAAACTTGCCACAATAAAAGTGAGAATTTAATAAAGACACTTATATAACACGAGAAGCATTTAAAGCATAATTTAGAGCGATTTCTATCGTGACACACCATCACTTGTACACATCCAATACGAATGCAGGAAAAAAAGTTCACACAAAAACTTAGGTCAAAAGCAAAACACTTTCAAAATTTTAAATACACTCAGTTTATCGTGCACGAGGGGAAACACAAAAAAGACGGTTACGGACAGAATTAAACAGGGATACATTTACAGAACTTAAGGTTGAAGCGTTGCAGCATGCAGACAAAAAGAGCACAAACGGTTCTTACGAAATCAAAGCAGAGTTGTACATTGAAGGCTGAGGAACAACACATCCTGTCCTTCAGCACACAAAGCTATATTCTCAAGTTGTTCTAGCGCTCAACACAGAATGTCAGACCTCATCCAATGCAGACGAAAATATTTTCACGTATTTGAACACAAAAATAGCTCTCAGCACTAAATTTGATGGAGAATTTAATTGGTTTTATGTACGACGCGCGTCACAATTTCGATCACAAAACAGTGCTTAAGACACCAGCAAACGTTTTGGAGTATTCATACATTATGCATGTGAAAAATTTTGCTGGATAAATTTCGGGTAAGTTATTCGGAATATATTTACTAGAAAAAAGATAGGTAAAGATTTGTGCAATTTAAATTGCTCTGTTTTGTGAACTACCAGAAACTACAGAATATTTTGGTACGACAAACAGCGTTTAATTTTATCGGAGTGTTGGGTATTGTTGAATAACCCGAGACATGGATGTTGAACCATAGCATTTCCTTACAAAAAAATTCTCGTTTGCTAAGATCGTCGCCTCTGCAGCAAGAAACAAGGCATACACTAAATATGTTACACGCACACCACACGTCGCACGAGAACAAAACACACGCTCACAAACATTAGTTGTCCTGCTTTACCAATGAACACAAAAATAAGACCGGCGCAAAGCAACATTTTCCAAGACCAGAAGCAAGCAAGATCGCAGGCAGAAGCAGAAGCTACAGGACGGGCGGCCTAGGGGGCGACAACGAGCACTCAGAAGCGGCGCACGCACAAGCAAGTAAAATCCAACTAAAACGGACTTTGTTGAGTTGGACTCCATCGTCAACAATGAATTTTTTTCATCACATTGAAGCACTTAAAAATGATATAACTTCGTTTTAACACACAAAAGTACGACTTAGGGGCAGCTTCTGGTGTAAAATTAATATTTTGCACATCATGAAGTGTCCAAGAAGTATTTGCATCTAACGCGTAATGATTCGTAATGCCAAATAGAAGATGCGTTGGAGGCGACAACTTGAGATTAAATTTTTGTGAGAGTCCGCCAAAGTAAGATTTTACGTCAATTATTGTGTCTCGGTACGGTCAAGTACCTGGAATTCGTTCGAACAGTTCTTCTGCAGCAGGAACAGCAGAAGTGGTCTTAATGGTAGTGATTGTGGTGGTAGTGTGCATGGTACTACCATCGGGAGCTTCCTCCGTCTTCGCCGAGGTAGTTACAGTCTCGGTGGTTTCAGGGTGGGGTGTGGGTGAGGCAGAAATGTCTTTGGTTTCCGGCGCAACGGAATCATTTCCAGTTGGTGACTCGGTGGCATCCAGGAGCGTGGCTGGTGCAGACTCGGCGACTTCGAGAACAGTTCGCGTGATGGTTTCGGAGGTGTCCGCTTCAGGAAGCTGAGAGTCCACTGTCAAGGACTCAGACGGTGCAGAATCAGCAGGTTTGCGAGGAGTGGGAGGAGTGTCTATGATCTGGTAAGATGTAGCGGAAGGAGAAGTCTTGTCTCGCAAGACTACCATTATCTCGTCTTCCAGGACAGACCTCCTGTCTCCGGGGGCTGCGTCAGCTGCAGTTGCAACACACGCACCATTACTAGGCAGAACACGCAACGTGTTGCACTACATCGCACCGTGTTGCACTACACATTCCGCACCGCAACAAACGAACATGACACCCGTCGTTAAAGAAGTTCTGATTGCAACATCGTTCCTACAGTTACCAACTTATTCGCACAAATCGGTTTTAACCTTCTAGATAAGAAAATCTTGATTTCCGTGAAGTTATTTTCGAATCGAGAAGCATGATGAAATTTATGTGTAATGTAACACTAATTTTTTACCTTACTCGCAAATTATTATTGTCATAACTGTTATACTGTATAATGAGTTTTATAACTGAAGACACTATGGTACTTGAAAATCCTGTTCTCCCGCAATTTGACTATCGTTCACCATGGATTAAAATTTGCACGACATAAGACCGGCATAACCTCCTATTGTCTTCTTTCTATGTACCCTGATAACCTGCTCTTGTTCCCTACAATGAACGGCAAACTGCGCGAGTGTACGGTCGGTCATACGAGTGAGAGATAAATCCCGTGTGTGGAGGGCAACAAACAACAAAGAGCTATGAGAGACAAAAAGTTGGAGTGAGTGAGAGGGTTGTGATACCGAAGTGGCCTCATGCAAAGAAGTGACGCTCACTGCTGGTGTATGCAGATGCAATAAAGTGTAACTTCACCACCAGGCGTTCGTCCAACTAACACAGGGACTCTATTGTGTAGGATGGCATATCTCAACAGTCCTCGACATTATCGACGAAAAAATCAAGAGAACTCTATTTGAATCAAATTTTGGTCAAATCAAAGATTTCAGGATTATGTACGTGAAGTTAACGCAAAGCAGCGTAATTTCAGTGGAATTGAAATTCAATCAGGACATTATTTGAGCTTCATTCTTCTTCTTCTTGATCGCATCGCCGACAAAAAGAACAAGTTCTACTGTGGTGACCAAGTATATTTTTTGAGACAAAAGGCGCCTCAGTTCCAAAGGTGAGATGAACGTGATTCACATCTAACTACTCAGGAAAAATAGTTCATACAAGACGGAGGATATAACTCATGCAAGTGATACAACTTCTCATAAGTAATGAAATATTTGCTTCTACAAAAGAACCCCTATAAATTTCAAGATGTTTTGTGCATGTTCTGCTTACAAAATCCTTAGACTATTCCAAACTGTGCAAGAGTGACATTACTTTACTTGTAGTACGTGTCTCATTGTATTACCTTCATCATGTTGGGCTGCAATTCTCTTCTCCTTGAACGTCTCCTCGAGTTTATCATCAAGCTTCCCGAGCTCCTCTCCAAGTTTCTGGAGCATGTCCGACTTAGCGGCCGAAGGATCGGAAGGACTCAGCTTCTTCTTCTGCTCCTCGAATTCTTGAGCGTCCTTTCGTTGCTCGATGACAATCTTTTCTTTGACGGCTTCAGCGTCGTCATCGTCAACAATGAAAGACCTTCGTTCAGTTGTTTTGGTTGTGATGACGGAGTGACTCCCATCATCGTAACTCTGCTTTGTTACAGTCGTCGTAACCTCTTTCTCGCCAAGATCATCTCCGGGAAGAACAAAGGGCTCATCGGAGGACTCGACGACTGTTTTCTTGACGATTGTTTTGGTGATGGTGTCGCCATCTTTCACAACTGATGTGGTAGTGACAGTTTCAGCAGTAGGATCGTCTCTTTCTTTCTTCACGAATTCTCTGACACATTCTTCTTCCACCACTTCCTTGTTAG
>JACJUY010000384.1:72208-103461 GCA_014220935.1 Platorchestia sp. MABIK
CGCTGGTGCAATGAACAAACTTCAGTTGAATTTTTCCACTTCCTCTAACGCCGAAAAAAAGGATTAGATTCAAACTCTAACAGCTCTAACTATAAGAAAAAGATCACCGTCTTTACATGAATGGCGAAGAAATTTTCTCGTAGTTATTAAATTTACCTGAAAATCTTGTCACGTCATGGTAAACGATTGACCTAGCTTTCATGGCAGCACATTTCGATAACGATTGCAATAAAAGAATACGATTTTTGCCACGAATCAGAAACAAAGCGACGATGACAAGGATAGGACGCTGGCAGTAGTGTGTGCGTGCGTCAGACCAATGAATTCTTTAACAAAATTTTCCCGTTTCTCGAGCGTCACTCTGGTAAATTAACTATAATTTACATTGCCGAAAATCGAATTTGAAACGCGCAAATAATGCCCACATGATTAATCAGAATGTTTCAAGTGAGTGCACTACTGATTTGATTTATTTAGATGAATGTTCATATCGCTTAAAGGTAAAACTTTGATAATTTTGCATTCAAGTGGAAAAATTCGACGAGGAGTACAAATGGGAAGCTAAATTAATGATAACTTGAAGAGAATTAAGGTCTCAGAGAACAGCTAACTTCCATATTATGTTTCCTTCGAGAACACAAGCGCGCAATGAGTGGCGGCAAGAGGAAGCTTCCACCCGCGCATGCGCAAGTCCAAAAATTCCCTTCGGACAGTTTTCTGCGTTTGACTAACACGTAGTTACAGAAACGGGATATCGATTTTGAGGAATTGAATTTAAGGAATATTCAACAGATCAACAGGTACTCATTTCTAGGTTGTTTAAAAGAATTTACTCATTTCATCAACGTGAAAATGAAATCTAAGGGAAAAATTAATTAAAATATCAAAATACTCCCAACACTAGGTAATTATTGCATATGCTGAAAACAGGGTAAAAAATGGACAAAAATGGAAAAAATCATGACTGATAAAATGTGTCATGAAAAATATTTCCAACTCCCACAAAAAGACGCAAATCAAGAATCACTGAATTAAAATAGAACTTGAAACAGAATCACTTGATAACTTCGGCCGACACTGGCAAACGAAGCACAAAACAAACAACTCTCAAATGAAACCAAAAACCCCATCAAACGGGCCCAATCTATGGGTACCCAACCTCAATAAAATTAAAAGAGAACAACCATCAAAGTCAACACTCACCAGGGTAGGTCTGCTGGTTGTCCAGCTCGTCCTGGACGCCTCGGGAGTCCTGCGGGCCAAAGAAACATTTGAATGTCCCAATGTTCCAACACAAACACATTTCAATGTTCCGTCATTCCGTGAATATCCAATCGTGAAATGTTGACAAATTAGATTAGATTAGATTATTAGTTAGTTTAAGCCTCTTCATCCGCCCCAAAGGCGATCCAAAGAGAGGAAGGCGGAAGGCACCATTTGGTATGGAGTTAAGGGAACGCGGAATCTATGTAAATAGGGCATAGAAAAAATAAATTGGGAAAAAAAGTTCATAAAACAAGATCAAAGTTGAAGAAGAAAGTAGAAAGTGCGGAAAAACAGGACAGCAGTGAGCCGAAAAAAATGGCCCTTAACATAACAAAAGCATTTTATTTCAACAAAAAGAAGGGCTACCGAGCCTTCACTTAGTCCCCCTGGGAGCGCTAATTCCCATAGATACTATAATTGTATCCCCCCAGGGGTATAATATTGACAAGATAATTGGACACCTTGACGATATTACGTAATGTGGACATCCTGAACGATAATGATGAACAAAGTGGATGAATAAAATAGACCATGATAAGCCATACACGAGTCGACTCGCACGCACGAAATTGTATTATTGTATCTCAGCCAAGCCATTCGGTAAACTCTAAGTCTTAATTCTCTTTGCAGAGAATAAGGTCACACCAGCCCATCCTAGCGCGCTCCCAAGCCCTGTTCCTTTAAAACTCCAAGAAAGAAGCGGAAGCCGCATTAAGACCAAGATTTTAAAGCCAGCACACTTTGATCATTCACTTCATCAAGAGCACGTCTTCTTAGTCAGCTGACTTACCTTCACACTAACGCACGTATTTTCACTCTCGCTATCCCTTCATTCATTAACACAAAAATCCCACCACTTCTTCAGGAAAAAATTGCGATTAAAATACCCAGGATAAAATTTCGATGCGAAATGATACGATTAAGATGTTTGCAGTATTTCTCAATTTACTGAATTACCAAAAACCAAATGCATTCATCGAATTCAGTTGTAGAAATGCGCCAATGCACTCAGAATGCTGCACTTAGAAAACCGATCAATCTAACAGAAATGACTACCTAAACGACGGCAATCGTTTACAAAATGCAAACAAGTTGAAGTTATCTCCAGGGCGCAAGAACACCTTTGACTCATTTGAACACCGGAAAAAATCCAAGGACACCTTCGAGTGGGGATTTGCTCACCTTTACCAAGTCCCTTGCGTCAGCGGACACGTCCAAGTTGACGTCGCGGTCTTTGCGTATTGGGTGAGGCGAGTCTGCCACAACGGACGAGTCGATCTGAGCCTTGGCCACAGCTCTTTCTTTGTCATCAGTGACGGGCTCAACGTTGAATATGCATTGGTTGACGATGTCAACTCTGTTGATTTGGCGCAGGGCTTTTTCCAGAGCATTGCCGGTTGCCTACACACACATCACAACAATGAAACAGTAAGTATTTTGCCAAGCGTATCACCTAGGAACATAACTTCGTAGGAGTTATTCTCGAACATATTCAGTTTAAGAAATAAAGGAATTCATCTCCATACTCTCATGAGCATTTTCCTGTGATAATAGCGAGAACAAGAGGTATTGAAAATACAAAAATCACAAGTGCTCATGCTTAAAACATCAATATTAATTTACTTTTTTATAAGTAATAAGATTCACGCGAAACGAAAGGAATGAACTAAGAAATAAATTAAAATGTAACACTTATTAACACCTGGACGCCCTACGTAGTGAGGGTGCGGGTGCGAGCACCACAGTAACCTCGCAAATACGTTCTACGTCACTGCCACCACACCGACTCTTACCGAGGGAGCTCTCTCCACTTCGCTGCCTCTCCCCCCATCCTTTCAGTACTTTTCCTCTAGATGCTTAGAAAATCGGACTCACTATCCTTCAGCCCCTCAACAAAGGTTCCAAACCTCTTTTCTCGCCCCGCAAGAAATTTCATTTGAACCTCGCACCCTCTGAAGAACCCCAGGCTGGCAACCCCTGATTTAGACGTTGCTACGAGCATCAACTTCACGACCACAACCTGGCAAGTACTCACCTTGTTGCCAGCGCCCTGCATCCAGAGTCTGAGGGCGACGAGTGCCTGCTGGGGCGGGTTCTCAGGGTACTGCGACTTGATGATGTTGATGTCAGAGTCGCCAATTTCGAGTTCCCTCGCAAGGGGCACCCAGTCCGCGTCGAGCATGTTGGAGATGTCGGACAGGCGCAGGTCCGCCTTGTGGATCGTGTCCGCCTTGCCTGCGCGCCCAGGTGCTTTATTTTAAATGTGTTCCTGTCACACTGAACTTGATTCATGAAAAATAACTTATCGTTCAACTTATCACAACAGCGCGTGAGTGCAGGTACAGGAAGCTTGAAATGCAGGTCAGTGATGAATAATCTTATCTCCTTCTTCCGTTTAAGGTCTGTTACTTGGCGTACGTCAAACGTAAGTGAGTGCTGATACTGAATTTCAACATTTCCTACTCAAGTCAAAAATGACTCAAATAAATCGATTAAACATCCCTAATCAGTCGAACACTCCTACACAAGTTAGGTTCACTAGGCAGCTTCTCTAATGAAAAATCTACAAGCAATTTTTAGCATTACATATTTGTATAAGTCGCTTAGTATTAATTGGTAATGAGGTTAAGAGGCTAACAATGTTTTCAAGAGGTAAATTTCAATCATGTCGGTAAGTAGTAATTCACGTCTGGCCAATATTAGTTAATAAACTTCACGATAAACTCAATCACGCAATTCATCGTTGCATGAGCAAAAACACAAAATAAAATTCAAAGCCATCAATTAGAAAATCGAATGTGCTATACAGATTTGGTAACCATGTCCACAGCTGCGTCAACTTAGAAACTACTTAGAAACTAGAACACACACACATACACAGGGCGACCTCGAAAGCTCAGTTTTAGTTCTGTATAAAAACTCAAGACGCCCAACCGAAAGCTGGTAAGGCGCAAAACTCAAGTCACACGACACTGGTGTCACAAAAAAATACCTCAGAATTCACTCTGAAAATAATGTAAACGGCGAGCAGCATGAACGATATTTTAAAAATTAGTGTTGACCGTCAACGCAAATATAAAAGCGCAACAACGAGAGCGAGAGAGAGGAAAGAATCGAGGACCAGTATGCTCCTCGACAGAAAAAAATAAAGTTTACAATTTTTAGAGGACAGCGTAAACCAAAAATGAAAAAGTTAGCCACACTCACGCTAGCAAAAAACAAGTAAACGCTGGAATGCTGAGCAGAACCCAACTCGATCGCCTTCATGTAAAAATCAACCATCAATAAAAGTGTTACCAAGAATTGGTGAAGGGATCTTTTACACACTGATAATAAGTGGAAAAGACAAGCTGTTTGTCATAAATATTAAGCTTGTGTTTCCTCTCATACACAAAATCCTACAATAACAACTTGGACTTTTTGCCAGAGATGAATCAACAACGTTTCACTAGACGGCTTGTGCGCATGGCTTGAGGAAAAGTTCTAGTGAGGCGAACAGCTGTGGAGTAAGACACTTACAGTCGTTTGGAAATGTAGCTAGTATGTGTAAACGCTATAGGATACACGCGTTCGAAATACAGTCAGCCATTTTTGTAGTGCAATTTCATTATCGAAAGTTCAAGGATCGATCAATGATGGTCGCAAGATTGTGGCCCAGAACATGACAGATGCCATGGCGAGCGAGTGACGTGAATGGCTACCAAAGTAATGATGATTGACGACTATTGTAGATAAGTCTACAAAAAACGATCTCTAGCGTCACCATCGTGTTCGTTGCTCAGGAAATGTGCGCAGTGTGGGAATAGGGTCTTGAACTAACGCCCTTCCTACCTACCATGTGCATTGCGCTCGTAGCACTGGTGGCAACACTCTGTATTGAATCAACGAGTTAATGTTCATTCAAAATCCGGAAGAGGAGCTAGCAGCTAAAGGAGTTACTGAAGCTTGAGGCGGTGTGAGCGCAACTCCGGGATTAGGTGTAAAATCAAACGAAATTCTAGTATCACCCGGCAAACGCTGGCATAATTATGTAACATTAGTGCTCACCTCCGGAGTCTCGTTATATACTGCGGTTCTGCATCCGCTTCTCTCGAAAATATTCTCCTTCCAAACATTCTTATACGGGAATTTTTATATTGGAGTGGAAAAACGATTCGTAGTCAAAACTCGGCACCCGCTCAGATATGAGCGCTTCCGTTCATTGGAAGCGCTTTATTTTAGCGCTGGGAGAAATTGACGACCATAATTTAGCGCCCAATTCTGAGCTCGGCCGCCATGGGTTCAGCTGTTGTTTAGTCTGGCGTTGAAATCTTCATGGCTTTGGATCTTCTTGCTGAGGCGTATCAATAGTACCCTACTATTTTCGTGAGTGTTTATCAAATAGATTTTTTTGCCGCAGAATAAAAAATTGGAACATGAATGACGACGTTGGGCTCAGCTCAGCTCCAGGTTAGTGGACATGGTGAGGGTTGGGCTCGAGTTAGTGAGGGGAGACATGGCAGAGTAGGAGCACGGAGGCAGTAAGCTGAAGCACGAGGAGATGCCACACTCGCAATCTAGATGTTGCATTTCGACATTGACTACTGAAGCGACTGTTGTTCCACCGCACTGTAGACTACTATATTCTATTAATTGGCACATTTAGCATTGACTCGAGTTTTAGAAAACGATGGCGTTCCAGAAGAAGATGTAGGAAAAGATGGATTTTAAAGAACTAAAATTTTTTGACAGCTTCTGTAACTGAGAAATTTTTGGTTGAGAAGAACGTAAATAAAATTGCGGTGAAGAAATCAATCAAAGTGAAGTAACCATGAAACCGAGAATGGAAAACTGAATTACCTATAGTTGTGAAGATTTCATTTGGTTAAAACATGTCACTCGAGGCGTCGTTTCGAAAAAAAGTAAAACGGGGTGAAAACCTGAAAGTAAGCTTTGCTGTCCGACCCATGCTGGGTGTGGCACACAAACTGCAATCTTTACTTTTATAAGAGCTTTGAAAGTAAAACAAAGATCAACCAGAGTGACGACGATAAAAAAAGAGCCTTCACGTCTATTTTAGCAAGCAAACAGATTTTGGTTTGGTTGGACCCTCGAGACCAGTAAACTTTGTCAATTAAATCATCCAAGGAGTGTCTCTCAGGATAGTTTCATCTCTGACGCACCATAGAGGCGCAGCTTGGCATGAATAACTTGAAGCAATGAACGTTGAGCACACAGAATATCCATGGGGTGACCATGTAACTCTGGGATATTCCAATGAGAATTTTCTTTACTTCGATCGAGACAAAATATTGCGGATTTGGAGAGTAAATTGCATCTGCCAGCAAGAATGTGGCTGCACAGCCACGCACAGGATTCGCCAAATCGACTAAAAATTAGGAAACGTACAAGAAAGCGTGAGATGGAGCTACATTTGAAGAGAAATATATGCATATATGAGAGGATGACAAAGCAGCGGGGAAGGGTTACACATTAGCCGAAATATAAAGATGAGAGGTAAAATAGACTCGTGTGAGAGTAGCCTCTCTGGAGCAACAATTCCTACTCCCAACTGGAATATCTGGCACGAGATCGCCTCTACTCAACTGGTAACACGGCAACCAAACTTAAAGTAAAACACTAACTTCACTATTTTACACAATAAACTGTTCGAACAAAGTAGACACACACACAAACACTTCATACAGGCCAGGCCATATTGAGATAATCGGAATAATCCTGATGAGAAATAATTTCCTCATTGGACATTTCCACTTTGAGAATATTGAGCTTAAATTTGTTGAGCAATTTGAATGAATCGATGCAGTCTCTATTCCGATTTCATTTTCAAACATTTTCCTATTTCAAAGTCAGGGTCTCGAGTACAGTTGGATAGGTTCACGTGACACCAGAGGAAAGGCGACGCTTAACCCTTTAACGCCCCACAGGGCTATACGGTCCTTTCGAAAGTAGCCTCAAAAAATACTTATAGCTGAATTTGTTCCCTAATGTGTTCTTTGAAGTTTTCTTTCTCCCTTTGGTATCGGAGACAACCTGATGGCAGCGCCAGTTTAATTATGGTGGTTGTGATGACAGCGATACGGGTACAAAAATGCTGACGTTAAAGGGTTAAGAGGGAACAACATCTACGTCTCAGTCAGCCTTCTAGAACTTGTGCTAGAACCACCAAGAGTACGATGGCGCATTGATGCCAATGCAGGATACAACTTACACAATAACTATTAACATTTTACACCACTTTGTTGGCACCAGACTTTACTAAGTTTAATCCGTTTAGTATTACAGTAAAAGGGTGACAACTGCGTAGCGGTTCAAAAAATACGTACATTGAGCAATGTAATGCTAGCACCGAGGTGGAAATGTCCTAAATTGCACATATCACGGCCCACACGCAAGCAAATGCAAAACACCTAAATGAAAACTTACTAAATTGTATTTATCACGGTCCAATTTTGCATTACTACTTTTTTCATAACGTAAGAAGAAAACAACAAAATAAAAAGGAACAAAGAAAATGAAGGACATCCAGTCGGGAGCAAAGAAGTGTTGATCAGATGGCTTCACATTCAAGTGGGAGCTGAAACGTGCGAGAACTCTAGGCACTACGGCCCCTGCCATCCAGTCGAATGGCCTGGATAGGGAGGAGGATAAGACCGCCTTACTCACTGATGGAGAGGAAAGTGTACTTCTTCTCCAGTGAGAGAAGGTCGGGTTCGGAGGGTGCCGGCTCGGGTTGAATAGTGTCGGGTAATTCTAAGTTGAGGTTACAAATAGGGTTCTGGGGAGCATCGCCTCGCCCAACCTGCAATTGAGGGGCTTTCAGTAAATTGGAAACTAGGCCTAGGTAGCGCTTGTAGCCCGGCTGTTGGGGAGACGTACGAACAAATTAGTGAACAGATCGAGAAATGCATTTAACGACCTGATCTCAGAAATATGTTCAACGATATGATTTTATTTTCAAAGATATAATGCCCTACAGGTGCTAATGATGCTCTGCACAGAAACGAGTCAGTTATAAATCTAATCCAGAAATACATTCAACGACTTGATTTCATTTTAATTCTAAAATGCAATTATCACTAATGAAGATATTCAACAGAAAGTTCTGAATATTCTCGACGAATGAGACTGAGAATTGGAAAAGCCACGAACACTTGCACCCAAAACAGATTAGAACAGGTGACATTAAATTTCCTGCTCACTATAGAGGATAAATTTTGCTCGGCATCGAGGACTTATAACACCTGAATTGTTAAAACAAATGCAACACAATTGACTACACGTGATTTGCCTACCCTGCAGAACTCAAGAAAAATATGCATCTAAATTTCAACGCATGTGTGCGAGTATATAAATAGTCATGAATCTCAAGACAACATATCTCAAAAACGGAATTATTTTGCTGTAGAAAAACATATCTAGACAATTAAAATAAAATAACAAGGAAGCAATTTAAGCTACTAAGACAATAGTATCATTAAACTACATTTAAATGCGCACAGCTCTTGAAACTCAATGTTGCTCAATTTATGAATTTAATTGAAACATCACTTGCTGCTGATTGTGCTTGTCCTTGAGGTAAGAAAATGGAAGGTACACTTCCAGCTCGCCTCGCGCGTAGAGTTCAATATCGCACAAAGTCTGGAGTACAAAGGTGAATAACTTTTGTGAAAAAAATGTTTACCTGAGTTCAAAAACACATTCCATGATGAGCTATATGGAAAAAAATATTCTGGATACGAGATATACTTTGTATATAATCCATTCAAGAATGTATCAAGATAGTCATTAGTTGAGCAACAAAATACACAGGGTGATAAGACTTACTATTTTATAGTTTTGATTCGTGCCTGTGACTTGGGGAAAATAAAAAATTAAGAGAACGCACCCTATGAGATTTACGGAGCACAGCTCGTTCCTAAGTAACATCTCGAGAGTCACTCTCTAAATGAGAATCTCTGTTTCAGGAGCGCAAGTGGGAAAAAATTATTTCCGATCAAAGTTTCCTAAACTGAAAGACGATAAAATCAATAAGTAGCTGAGAAGTGACGTCAAAACACACTAAAATACTGAATATAAAATCCTAAAGAAAACAACTGACGAGTTGACAAAAAGAAACTATGTGATTTCGAACCTTAGGCTGTCTCATGAAGGCGACTCTGCCCACGGGCTCGGCGTGCTGGTCCTTGACGCGGACGGTGAAGGGAAGTCTGTTCTCCCTGAACGCGTAAAAATTGAAGGCGAGTTGGTCACCAGACTTGGTCACAGGCACGAGGTTGCCCGCAAACTCGAGGTATTGAGTCTTGCCCTCCAGCACCTCGACGTCTCGCGACTTGGCGACCTGCAAGGAGGCGGAGCAATGACTTGTTGCCACACGTCGCTTGATGCTACACAAAATATTTCGATTAGAACAAGTGAAGTTTTTATATAGAGTACAGCCTTATCAGTGGATAAATGAAAAAATCAAGGTGCTTTTCATTAGGCGCAACCTAGCGTGGAAAACGAACAACCTGCAAGGGAGCCGACAAAGCCTCGTTGCCACACGTCGCTTGATGCTACTCAAAATATTTCGATCAGAACAGGTGAAGTTGTTCTAGAGTGAAGCCTCATCAGTGGGTAAATGAAAGAATATCAGGTACTTATCATGAGGCGTCACCTTGAGTGGATAATAAAATCAGCACAATGATGTCTTTTAGGAACCCCTGAAGTAGCCATTCAAGAACTAAAAGGTTATATAAAACGTTTTTCTACCACTGAAATTTTCTTCAATCGAGATTTATTCATAAGCAATTGTGAGCTAGTTACTTGAATCTGTTCGAAATACATCTAAAAGGAAATTCCAAAGCTAACAAAACCAAGAGAATCAATTTCTCAATGTACACCATTTTCTAATGTTATCGAGCAATGAAAAAAAGACACTTGTAATTAATCACCGCCAGGAGAAGCCAGAGACAGCATTTTCTCGCAACTAATCTGCACATTATAAATGAAGGGCAACCAATGGTTGGCCTATTCATTGAATAGGTGTCAGGCAAGTTATACCATTCATCATCGTACATCTTTTCTTATTACTCACTTTTTGAGTACCGAGGCACAGATATTGAATTGTATTCCTATTTTTATCATATTTTTAGTACAATAGACAAGCAACTGAATGAGAAAAAGGATTTGTATTATTATTATTATTGTTATTGTATAAGAAAGTTTTAGCCTTCCTGTACCACGACAAAGATGTTCAAAGAGAGGAAGGAGAAAGCCACCATTTAGTGTGGAGTTGAGGGAACGCGGAATCTATGCACAGCTGACGGCCTGACAGCAAACTGAATAATTCTATTAGCTAGCTTAAGACTCCCCAGCTACATCAGAGGCGACCTCAAGAGAGCAAAGGAAAGGGACCATTTAGCACAGACTGTGAAGGCCCGTTAGTTACAAGCGAGAACACACCCCTACAGTCACCAACCTCGGCAAAATGCTCCTGGCATTCTAACGTTTTGTCTTCTCTGTCGTCGGTCATGCAGAAGACCCTGAGTCTGGCCTCCTCCTGCTGGTGCCTCTTGGCGAACACCACAAACTTGGACATAAAAGGCACGTGGATGGCCTCCCTGTAGAGCTCGGTGGCCATCCTCGTCGCCTCAGGGATATTGGAGCAGTCCATCAGCCAGAAGCGGGCGGACACGGTGGTCGTGAAGGAAACACAGTCGTTCACAAAAGTGAGCGGCGTCGACCCGGTCACGTCTTCCCATTGGGCTCGTGTTGTGCCGCCTGTGAGGAGCCATGCAATGTTATAAGTCAATCCCAGGTCATCCAGAGGATATGTACCAACGAGCGATCTAGGCATGACACTCACCTAATTTAACTCTGCTTTCATCAACAACGACCTCCCTCTAAAGAGTAGTTAATGGATTCGTCGTTTTGTAGCTAATATCGCAGGATGCCATTTGTATGCGATTGTTAGGTGCGATGTCACACGGAATCAGTGTTCAAATTAGACGCACTTAATGATGCTTCAAGAGTTTTCAAAAGAGAGGGGCGTTTATCATGTGAATGCGACACAGTCTCTCCAGTCACGAACAAAGTTTAGCATTCTTCAGATGGCCACAGCTCTCAGCTCTGAATAGCTGTTATTCAGTTCTTTATTACAGTGGAAACCAACATGCATTCACTTTCTACGTTCTCACAGCTGCGCCATGTAGAAAACTGAAAATGAACTAAGGACTCCATGACTTTTAGTTTACCGAGCCGTGTGACATCCCATCGAAACTGTCCAACAAAATGGCATTCTTCGACTTCGTGAGAGTCCACCTGTCGTTTCCAGTGAATTTGAAGTGCATAAATGTGGTAGATATTGATGACCAAAATACGATTTAGACACAACCATCAACTGTGAAGATCAACTGCGAGTTTTCATATTCGAAATTTAACGAAGCTGCAAATGTTATGTTACTAAGAGAGGGTTGTTAAAATCGCAAGTCTTTGGCTCAAAAACAAAGCTGACGGTTTTAAATGTACGGAAAGCCAGAAAAACATTATATTTATTACGGAAAGAGTGCACAGTAGAAAGCAATTAACATCTGTTGAGTGATATTGAAAACAAATATTCCGATAATTCGAAATGCTACATTTTTCTTTAATCGCCCTTATGTTATCACCAGAAGGAGTTCAGATAATCATTTCTTCGCTTTGTTGCTGTTTTTAGAACATGACAAGTGATAAGGACGAAGATATAAAAAAAAACTTGGGAAAGGGAATTACAACGCCCGCATCTTCTAATTAAATGGACGGGGATTGTCCAACGAAAATTTAAGCGCAGTCGGAGCTAAAAATCCAGCCCCAGTTCGCACTCGTCTTCACAGTTGAGATTGTGTCCGAGACTCGTGAGTTACGCGTTCTGGAGTTAGCATCAGTAATATATTTTTGTGCGTACAACTTCACTGTTTCGAATTTCTGCCCAGACACCACGAAAAAGTTTTGAAATAAAGGGAGAGAACAAAATTAACTCAAAAGTACAAACGTTGTAAAGTTATGCTCTTGTTGGTGTTATGTCAGAGACAAGTTCCGGTATGGGATGAACTCTTCCAGTATATTTGAGATGATCTCTTTATGGCTCGTTATCTTGCAAAATGCAATTAGGATTCTGGCCCAGACACACTTCATTTTCTCTGAAATAAAGCAAAATAAATGAATTCAGAAACCAAACAATGCCATGAAACTCAAAAGACGAGGAAGGAATTCAATTCCAAAGTGAAAACTGTCGAGAAGCAGCGAGTGAAGCTGTCACTGTGTGGGTGGAGCAAGCGTTTTGTCGGGGTGGGTAGCCCGCACTTGGATGGGTCAGATTAGATTACTAGTTGGTTTGAGCATCCCTATCCATCACAAAGGCCTTGGATGCTCCAAGTCGCAAGTGTGTGAAGGCCAGAAAAGAACGAGTCTGAGCCCGGGAACGAGAGCCCTTCGGATGTGGTATGAAAATTCAACAAATTATTATTAGAAAGGCTGTAGGAAGAAGCGTGGCAAATGAGCTGAAATGGAAAACTCGAAATGAAGAGAGGGATTCAAAACGTAAACACGAAACTCAGCACGAGAAATGTCCACATGTAGCAAAGAAATGAAGAATGTCGTTTTTAGAAGGGAAGTCATCATGTCCTCTATGGAAAAAATTGATTAGTATACTGTATATGTATGGTCTACGAAAGAAGTAAATAAACATTAATTTGCACAAAACGTCTTCAAAATATGCTGGAAGAACAAAGACGGAAATGTCTATTTGGAATATTTTTGGATGAGAGGAGGGAGCGAAGTACAGCAAGTGATGTACACAAGAGGGAATGAAGTGAAGTTTACGAGTGAATTACTGGCGACCCGCGCTCTCGTCAGTCGGAGAGGCGGAGGGAGTTAACGAACCTTACAGGGTTGCTGAACTTATTAATTGAGTTTACATCGGCGAGCTTATACCAAATGCAAGTAATTCAGCTAAAAACACCCATAGACAGTGAGTTTAGCATTCAATAAGAGGATGGACTCATTTGAAGGCATGGGGACGATCAGATCTGCTCCTTGCATTACAAAATATCTAATTTAATTACTGGGCACATGAGGGGCAGGGACAAACGGCATCTGTTCCTAGGGGGACGAGTGANTAGAGTCTAGAAATCACAGATATGATGCTAAGAACTCCTGATTATTTTTTGAGTTTCTAACAAAGGCATTCCCGAAAACTAGTCAAAAAGGTAAATGTTCCAGGACACATATTCTATATAATGCACAACATTCAGACTATCCATTAAGATTTATAGATAATAATACATCCTCTAAGTTTCAAATTTCATAAACGTCTAAATAGAGCTAGGCTACTTATATTATTAGAGCATATTAACAAGAGGCAAAGCTTATCTAGGTAGGAAGTTAACTATATTCAAAACGAGACAAAGGGAACATCGAAGGAAAACTTGCTCGAACTTCAAAGTGGAAATGGTTGAGAGAATTAGAACAGTCGGTACAAAGATGCGACAAAAACAAAACACTTTAGTGAAAGAGAAAATCAATGTCTACTGGACTTGATTTTAGGTGTTGACAAATGAAATAAAGGTAACAAACACACTGAGAATAGAAACTTTAAGAGCAAACGAGTACCAAAGGAGATGCGAACACGTGATGCATAAGATATAAATAGGAGAAATGGGTGATTTGCAACGAACGATCCGAGGGAAAAATGATGCATGCTGAAGGCTGCAAAAGTGAGGACGCAATCCAGTTTCATTCCAACAAAGACCAGTGCAAGCCAATAAGTTCGGTAAATTAATGGCCTTGTCCCGTTAACGGATACGGACGAGGTGGTCGAGAAATATAGGTACTGTCAGTCCAAACAAATTCGGGAACTTGTAATATGATTCAAAATTGAGCATACATTTTTTTCATAGCATTCTGAAAATCACTGAAAATGTATTTTGAAAAATTCACACCACTGAAAGACTGAAACAGTACGCATATTCCTCGAGCACATCTTGGCTAAATAGTTTGGAAAATTAAAACCTACCCCGCCATCAAAATGGAAAAACACCACGGGACACGGCGGGCTAACATCAAGGTTTGATTTTACACTTCAAACTGCTCTCACTGCTTGTCTACGAGCGCAAGTTTAAACCATCGAATTTTTGAGGAATGTACAGCGACGAGGCAAGTGGTGGAACGTTTGAATGAAATCAAACCAATTTTTTCTTTGACAAGAGGGAGTACGCACTCTAGACAATCAAATGTGAGGTGCCACTAGGAAGAATACGCTATGAAGCAGGAATAAACGAACTTCAATTAAAATACTTAAAACAAAATAACGATCAAAATAGTCAACGAAACCAACAGTAACAAAAAATTACAATGGGAAAATATTGAAAAGGCAAATATACGAACGAAATGAACTACACGGAAAGTAAACTGTCGAGTGTGGGGGGCAATGGACTAGCAGGGAACCGACATCGCCGTCAGGTCGGCTCGTAGTTATTAAAAAAACACGAGTAATTCATGATACATTATTCTAAAAAATGAAGAACAAAGAAACAAAACTATTCCAGCGTTGAGCTTTGTACTGAAAGTTTAACAATTGCTCCTTAGTGACCTTTATTGAAAGATCCTCGAGTAGAACTTTTTTTTTAATCGAAACTATGAAAAAAATTGCCACATGTGAGAAGAACACGAATCATCACGCAGCGCAACAAACGTAGTGAAGTTCTACGTCTCTTTTCAAAGCCATCGTTAGAGCGCGTCATCCGCGTACACTTTTTGACGAACTTCAAGTGAGTGACAAGCCTTCAGATTTTGAGAGTGACTAAGGTACACGCGAAGATGGTGGGTCATAGCCCTTATCACCCACCATTAGTTAGATTCACCTACCATTGGTGAGGATTACAAACACTTATCATTGACCAGGTCTACGATCACCTACCATTGGTCAGTACTATGTACAATCACCTTCCATTGGTCAAGTTCACGATCACTTGCAATTGGTTTAGTTTACGATCACCTTCCATTGGTCAAGATTACGATCACCTACATTAGGTCAAGATTACGATCACCTTCTATTGGTCAAGATTACGATCACCTTCCTTTGGTCAAGATTACAATCACCTACCATTGGCCAAGATCACAATCACTTGCATTTGGTGAGGTTTACGATTACACATCATTATATACCATCGTTCAGGGTTGCCGGCATTAGAGTATCACCTGAACAATAAGGAATAGTCGACGTCATGTGACCACACGGCAAAGGTGTGCTAATTGCTTCGTTTTTTCATCTTTCACAAACAAAGAGAGTCTATAAGAGTTTATGAGTAGTTAGTCATCTCTTGCTTCTCAAATGAGTAACGCATCGATTATTGCGAAAACATTTTGAGGGGATGGATCTTGTTCTCTCTTCAAATAAATAGTACGAACATTGACCCAAACTAAAACGAACATCTCAAAGATTAATATTGCAGTAGCGGCTTCGAACAAATATCGTTCCTGAGTTACTGCAGATGAATTGAACAAGATAAAATTATAACTCAATTACCATCAATTCTTAAACGAAATTACAGCTCCGATTTGTCCGAGTTTATGTTGCTTTAAATTTACCGTATCGAAAACATGACTCAGCAATTCTGAGCAGCTTGAATGTTTAATGAAGTCTCCCGGTCATTAAATTAAGAAAAATTTTTAGAACACTTATCATTTAGGCTGTTTTTCAAATTTATCTGATCATCTACGATAATATAATTGCCACGCACAAATTCATAACGTCTGAGACTCTTGAAAAATAATTACAAAACAATTATGCACAAACAATGACATGGAAAAGACTTTCTCAACCCAAACTGTTCCAAAAGATTTCTTACGGAGTACTACAGCGAGTCAAAGGTGGTAACATCATCCCATTTGATGGGGGAACGAGTATATTCTCGCACTCGAGGATGATAATGATGATAATGATAATGATGAAAATGGTGAATATGATGAAAATGGTGAATATGATGAAAATGGTGAATATGATGAAAATGGTGAATATGATGAAAATGGTGAATATGATGAAAATGGTGAATATGATGAAAATGGTGAATATGATGAAAACGGTGAATATGATGAAAACGGTGAATATGATGAAAATGGTGAATATGATTGAAAAGGTGAATTTGATGAAATGGTGAATTTGATGAAATGGTGAGCATGATGAAATGGTGAGCATGATGAAATGGTGAGCATGATGAAATGGTGAGCATGATGAAATGGTGAGCATGATGAAATGGTGAGCATGACGAAATGGTGAGCATGACGAAATGGTGAGCATGACGAAATGGTGAGCATGACGAAATGGTGAATATGATGAAAATGGTGAATATGATGAAAATGGTGAATATGATGCAAATGGTGAATATGATGATAATGGCGAATTTGATGAAAATGGCGAATATGATGAAAATGGTGAATATGATGTAAATGGTGAATATGATGAAAATGGTGAATATGATGATGGTGAATATGATGATGGTGAATATGATGATTGTGAATATGATGATTGTGAATATGATGATGATAACGATGATTATGATAATGATAATAATGAAAATTGTGATGATTACGATGGTGAATATGATGAAGATGAAAAGTCGAACACGCCCCCAAAATTGCGTAACTTCTCATGTGAATTAAAAAACGTTGACATGAATGAGAGCACTGCGAGGATCCGTTGCGACCGCACGTTTTGCACAAAAAAATCCTCGGCCTCGCATGAGAAGAGCGAAGAACATCATTGACAGCAGCATGAACCTCACACAAGGCGGTGGGTCGATCTCGCGGCAAGATCATTTGCTCAAATTCAATAATTCCTTCAACTTGTGTACTCTTTTAATCCCTACACACCTTGTGATATTCTAATGTTGTTACTCTTCAGTAGCTGAGCTCATTGACCTCACAAAAATTTAAAATGAACAGACCATTGAAATAAAGCGAGATTAGACTTGAGATAAGTTTAACCTTCCCTTACCACAACAAATATATTCCCAAGAGGGGAAGAAGGAAGGCACCATTTAGGATGTAGTTCAGGGAACGCGGAATCTATGCACAAGGTGCATGGAAACAGTAAGTTGAGAAAGAAGTTCATGAAACAACATAAAAGTTGAAGAAGTAGGTAGTAGGTGCTGAAAAACAGGACAGCAGTGAACCGAATAAATATGGTCCGTAACAAAACGAAAACCCTATTCCATTTCAACAAAATGAAGACTTACCTAACCTTTAGCTCAGGACCTCACATATTCCTCGTGGGAGTGTTAATTCCCAGAAATAAAATAGTTTTATCCTCCTTATGGTTAAATAAAGCGAGGTTATATCTGAGAACACAACCCCATACGTGAGGGCCTCTTCAGCTCAAGTTTCTCAGCGTTGACATAATCATACCAATTTTAAATCCAATTCCAAAAAGTTATTTTGAAATCAACGACCCCTCTCAAAAAAACCTTTCCTAATGCCTAATGCCTAAAAATCCAAAATTACAATTCAAGGACGAAAATTCGCACAAGTTCACAGACTCGAACCTTCACAGAAATAAGGGCGGGCTGCTTGGCTCGGTATCCACGATACTGAAACGAGCACAACCGCATCACTCAATGATGACAAGTTGATGGTTGCGGTCTAACATCGAACGCCTAACCACGCTACCTACTCACGAAGTTCTTTTTGATGTAACTTCATTCTAACGTGAAGTTGTTCGATTTGAAACCCAGAATAGCGCGAAACATCACAATGGAGAGGGTGGATTTATCATCAGGATTTGCTGTAGATCATCAATTCCATCAATGCATAAAGACGGTTTTAAGTTCTGCTTTGAATTTTGAAGATGAAACTGTTTACGATCGCCAACAAAATAACATTTCATCTGACATAATATTGCATTTAAGTTGTTGTAATTTATTTAAGTTGTCTAACATGACTGTAATATTTGAGCGCTTCATGTTAGACAATATAGAATAGTTTAGATACAAAGAACAATGAAAAGGAATGTGATACGCACGCTATCAGCAGTTAAAGATTTTGCTAAATTTAAATTTAAATTAGGTACAAATAGTTCGACATTCTTGCATATGATTTTCAGATTTTTTTGCAGAAAAATCTTGATTTGGTGTCCCTTTTTCTAATAAATATCTCTTTACTTGTAAGTTGTACACACTTTTAATAATTGAGCAAACATGATTTCCCATAGATATAACGAGACGCATTAACTTCGTTCGTCTCGAATTCTTCCCCCACACAGGTAAAATTTTAGGATATCTTTCGAAGATGTAAATTAGAGGATGTACCTCCCTAACTTAGGCCAGTCTCAATCAAAATGCCATTGATCCACTCATTGATAAAGATCAAGTCAAAAGCCCTTAAAAAAAATTTTTTGGCAATTAGATTACATACTATGAGAATGATAAGTTTATTTTTTACTTTTACCAAAACGATTCTTTCGTTCTTCTGAATACGTTTTGAAATACGAACTGGAGTACTTCAGAACTGAAACATGCAAACATAATAACGAAAATCAAGCACGGACGTCAACAAACAAAATGAAATAAAATAAAAGAAGCAACGATAAACGTCAAAGAAATCAATAATGAGAGGAAAACCAAAAGATAGGAAGAAGTGTCAGGCACCACAGCCATGCAGAACGGACAAAGTGTACGTAGACAATGGCAGCACCTCTCCGTAACGAGCCTTCTTTACTTGGCGCAGCTACATGACACAGCGCGGGGTAGCAATGAACGGATAAGTGGCGTACTTTCGCTGCATTCATTTGTTCGAGAATTCCTTGCGAGTAATTCGCCTTACAACGATTGCTTGACGCTGTTTAAGAGCTTTATAACATGTTATTATTTGTCTTAGTCTAAAAAATATTTGTATATTCGTCTTAGGCGCTCCATCATTTGGGCTTTAGAGCTATTCGAAACGAGCTTCGAGAGATGAAACCTTGATAGCAAATGATAACGAGACAACCCAGTATTTGTGGAGTATTAACTTTTGAGTAAATAGATTCGTTATAGCAAGGCTTGAGAGTAAGTGTAACTGGGTTCTCTTTGAACTACAATTCTCAGCGCCACAACTCGAACATTTAAATACTACGACCCAGGTGACAACAGTGCAAGGATGTGAATGAAAAAAAGGAGTGCATATTCATAAGCATACTAGTAAAACGTCCCGCAATATCGTCGCGTACATGAAGAATTTGGATTACAATTATCTTAAAATTAGCTTTTTAGAATATCGCTGTTAAACTCCAATGGCAACAAAAAGAGCAATTTGAAATGCAAAATCATCCGCCGTCAAAATAAATTTAAAAAAACACGGCGGAAACAATTTTAACCAAAATGAAAAGAAATGGTAATTAATGTTAATTAAATTTGGCACGCGAGAGTCGCAAACGATATTAGTGCTTCGTGATGGATAGGTTCCGTGGCTGTCACCATGCATTGGTCAGACCGGCCTACGCTGCTCTCCGGGGTGACACGGTAACAGCGTAGCTTTGTGTTTTGGAGCTCAATTGACACGTTGACTGCGGCTCGTAAAACTGAAGTTCAGCATTCAACTCAAATTTAAAGTCAATTGTAGTAAGCAGCGATGTTGAAAGAAGCAACTGGATCGTGCCTTCATTTAGTTTTGGTTTAGTATTAATGTATATTGAGCATGTGACTGACTTCTGGTCGGTCCGTGGCATCATGAAAATTCCCTCCGTGTACCACCGGTGGCTCACGTCGCAGTCGAAGTGTTAAACAAAAATAGGCGGTAATTGAGAAAGAAATACAATATAAAAATAAGGTGCCACACACCAGCAGCCGGCCAACAAACTAAGACCTGCTCCACCGCATGCCGGAGCCCATTTTTTCATCTCCCATTGCCACTCAACTCGCCCACTCTGGGAGGATTTTCAGCGGTTTTAACCCACGAAGAGGCGAACAATAATTGCAAAAATGAATTACAAAAAGAATGAAAATGGTGTACTTCA
The DNA here is from genome assembly GCA_014220935.1 of Platorchestia sp. MABIK. Classification (NCBI taxonomy): domain Eukaryota; kingdom Metazoa; phylum Arthropoda; class Malacostraca; order Amphipoda; family Talitridae; genus Platorchestia; species Platorchestia sp. MABIK. The sequence continues at coordinate 92,481 of JACJUY010000384.1, forward strand.
AATTAAAATTTGAACAATTCTAATCCAATAACGTGAAGGAATATCAAAAGAATATTATGAACTTAATACAATTTCGGTTTCAGAAACGTTAAGAGTTTACGCTTCTGTTCACTACTGTGAGATGAAATGTCAAAACGTAACTTGCCAAAACGGATCGTTTCGTTTTGGTGTAGATTTATTCACAAGTCAATGAAACTCAACAGCGTCTACGTAAAATGAATTGCGCTCATATTTTCCTCCCACACACACAAACACACACCGAGAAGAAGTGAAACCTAATTTTATGTTGGGCAAGAAGAAATCGGTCTATCGGTCTCTTCAAGAAGCAGAGGAAGGATGAGATTCAGGATACGAGGTGTTATAAGCAAAGCATTGCATTCCAATTTACCTAACTCTACAGGAACTGATGGACAACGGTCATGAGAAAACAGACACAGCCGCTAATTATATAATAAATTTACCACTCAACAAAAGTGAAGCAAGAAAACGACAGAAATGCAAGCTTATCAGACCGACAAAAGCAACGGACAAGAAAACGATGCACAGAAGGTTAAAGGATTTAGTATTAATGAAATTAAAGGATATAGTATTACTGAAAATAAAGGATGAAGGAGATGGATTAACAAAACGACTACGGAGCGAACGTGCAAGTTGAGATGCGAAGGCAACGCGTGTGGGACACGTTGCAACTCGGTCCGATGTGAAAGTAAGCACATGCACTACATCGTCGCCGCTCTAACAATCGTCAACGTGACGAAGGTACGTACGTACCTACGTGCGTTGACCAAACGATAAGCTCGTCACGTACGATAGTTATAGCGGCCACAACGATAATAGCTGTGTTCAGAACACGACAATTACCGTTGCTGGAACGATCAAGCGAGGAATTATTGAGCAGCCACAACCACATAAAGAAATGAGGCAGAGAGAGAACACAAATGGCAATAGAATCCATCAATTAAGTATGCCAGTTGTATTTCAAAAGTATGTATATAATATATATAAATATATATCTGTATAACAGGTCATAGCAACAAGAGTGGTAATGGGTCCAAGTAACAGTAATAGGGAGGGGTGCTTCCGTTCATATAAGTCTTTACCTTTCAATGATCTTTTCCGAAACACCCCTGCGTTTGGCGACCAACGCAGCATTGAGGCCGAAACGAGGGTTCAACAATTGCCGATTAGTCAAGTAAGCTAGCAATACAGCAAAAAAGGTGACATTAGCTGACTTATTTACAAGGAAAGCTCCACAGAGCACCCGGGTCGCACCGGTGGAGCGGCAGCGGCCAGACGGACACCCGAGGATGACATCCGTTCAAATGTTGGTTAACATTTGTTGGATAACATTTGAAACTTCAATTTTGTTCAGCCGTAAATTATAAAGTTTCTGATAAGGTTGCGACTAAAGCAAACCACTGACCTCTTCAGATATATTGTCTCAGCCGTAAAACGATAGAACTGAAAATTTGTCAGCCCTAACTTGCGTCACTCTAAGTAAGTACCTCGAATGAGCTTCATTTCAGCCAGTTTTTGGATAGCAAAAGATTTTTTAAAAGTGGTTGTAAACGATCGATTTTTTTAAAGAAAATAACTGAGAAGCCTAAAACCCTTGCTAGTGCGCTGGAAACTTGGAGAGCCCAAATGTTGCCTTATTTCAGCAGTAAAATGATGAAACTGAGAATATCTCAGCCAACACTTGCTTCATTCTAAGCAAGGGATTCGAATGAGTTTCATTTCAGTTATTTTTGGATCGTAAGATATTCTTTAAAGAAAATATTTGAGAAGCCTAACACCATTGCTAGTATGCTGGAAACTTGAGAAGCACGAAAGAGGCCACAGTTAAGTAAAGTCTATGTGATCAACTGTCTTTGTATGCCTCACTTTCTCCAATTCATGAACTCTTTCTTCACATTTTCGTAAATGCTTCTTACGGCGTTCAAATCTAATGAGTAACAAACTGCTGGAGAACAATTGTAATATTTTCCAGTTATAACATTATGTTCACAGCATCATTTTTATGCCTCTTTAGTTAGTATGCATTATTCAGTAATCAAAAGTCACAGCACCTGTGGTTTACGTAAACTTTAATTTTGCCCAAAATGAACAGAGTAACACTGATAACCAACAGTCCGCGGATTCGATGTCTCAGCGATAAAACCCTGCATGGACTGGCGCATCTAATGACGAAGATGCGCCGAGTTGAGCCGAACTTGGCGTGTTAGAGTGAACAGATGTATTTTATAATCAATTAATTGTAGAAACATAACACGTGGCTTTTCAACGAGAAGAGGTACGAGGTTATCAGAACTATCCTTTCAGCGTTTATGCCCTCCAGCGCACACGCTTCAACTTGCTCTCCTGTCGCACCCAGATCTGTGAAGCGGCCTCACTTCCTCCAGTTGAACACAAAGGAAGACGACTGGCAGACATTCACGGTTTTACTTTCTATGCAATAACATGCGCTCTACGATGCGAAAAATCTCCGTTTTATAAGAAAAATTCAGACCAACAATGCGACTTGCCGACACCAAAAAAATCAGTTAAGGGGATTGGTTTCAGAAATGGGGGTGGGAAATTGGGGAGAAATTTCATTTTTGAAAAAGAGGGAAGAGCCGTGACACGGTACAGAGAACCAGAAGGAGGAGGGGTTTACGTAGAGCTAGAGACGTTGGACACGCTAGTAACAAGAAGTTCTTGTACTGTACACGTTGAAGACACAAGTCAGGCAATATATGTTATATATCACAATTATTAGCAAAAGTAACAGACATGTTAGAATTTAGGGAGTCAGCCTACCTGTCTAGATCAAACACATCGCTATTAGGACGGACATCTAGAAAAAATAAAAATTCGCTCATCTAGGCAAGATGCCAAGTAGGCATTTCAAATCGATCTATGTGCCGTAAACTATTTCAAAATCTATGTAGATGTACGTATAGATGTATAAAAACACTGTCAACGTTGACTGAATTTACGAGACAACGGTTGCAAAACTTCTATGCATAAAAAGGTACACAGTAACTATTCATATATCTCATTAAATCATCTACTATGACTAGTCACTATTAACGAGGACCATTTATGGGAAAGTTATTACTTAAACTAGAGCACAAAAATGGCATAGGGACGAAAATGCACAACAAATGAAGAGGCCACACAAGGAGAATGAAATGGAAATGAAAAATAGGATAAACCAGATAAACAGACTAACGAAGAAAAGGAGAAGAATCAGAAAATGCGAGTATGAAATGATTGAAGTCATCTGAATTAGTTGCACATTGCTTCATGTGGACGAGCAGTTGAAAAAGAGTCTCTTCTATATTAGAAAATTGCACCACGGATCACCTTATACAGTATAAACCCAAATGGAAAACTAATTTGGAATGTTAAAAAGGAATTACTTTCAACTTTACACAAAATCTCCGTCGTGTGACCCTGGATAGTTGAGTTAGAAGTACGGCGCAGCTGCCGCCCTAGGCGAAGATTCTAATGGAAGATTCTAACGGACAATGACTTCCAGAATCTCAATTATATTATACAAGTATGTATATATTCATAGTTTTTCATGATCTTAACTCCTATGAACTCAGATTCAAGACGCGTTTATTCCATAACTTTACTAGAACGAAAGAAAAGGAAAATGATAAAATACGTTCCTCAAAATAAGTTCATAGGCTCAAATCATATTTGATCGTTCGCTGACAAAACGCTAACTGCGAAATATTACAATTCCTCCATCATTCTATCTATGATGGCATTAGGAAATGCTGCAGGAGTTAAACATAAAAAAAGCATGTAAGATAATTGAATATTTGCTGCATGATTTTTAGTTTGCATTTGCCTACAGAAGTACTGACCATTTTCCAGATATTAACTAACGCAGCGTATCCCGGCTACCAGGGCCGTGCCATAATACACGAATAAAACGTTCAAAATGAAAATTTAAAGAAACTTCGAAACAGTTGCGATTATTTAGACCCCAAGAACTCGCGCAACAAAAAAGTGAAGAAACAAAATAAATTCACACAACGAATTGCTTTTGAATAACTGCTTATGAACACCAGAATAAACATATCTACGAGGGCTTTTAATGAATATTGTCACTTGATAACACATGACCCTAATCTTACAGTTTTCTTCAAAGAAGCTCGTAGCGTACGCTGCAGGAGTGACCCCTACGCACACGTACGCCATTTAGCTAAGACCAACCACTACGGTGAGTATCAGAAGAACTACATAAAGACTGCCGGTAGCAAAAGCCACGACCAACAACAAATACGAATTAGGCTGGTGGTAGCCGAGGTATAAAGAAAAGTTCATTGGCATTAACTACACTCATTTTCCCTCAATTGCTGATCTTATCCCAGCCCTTGAAGTTGTCACAAGACCAAGATTCTGGTGCGTCTCTATCAGTAAATATGCCGTAGCAATTATCAACGTACGCTAAACGAGCGTAGCTACACTACAACAAATTCCAAACTAACGCGCACAATAATATTTCATGAATATTACGAAATATGGAAATAACAAGAATGATCAAGTGGCAGCACGTGCGAAATGTCAAGAGCCGCGATTCCTAAATCCAAAAATCCGTAAATCCAGCGTTTAGGGTGAACTCGACATCGAATACGCCATGTACAAAGTGTCAGTCCAGCTCTGAAGTGCGGTGAAATATCCGAATAATTAAATAGAAATCGAATGAACACGCATCAACTCATAAAATGCGTGCAGTAATTTCCATATATGAGAAATAAGTTTGCTACTTTCGCCCTCAACTTCTGAACTTTTGAAATTAAATTTTCACCAAAGTTGCACTGGTTTAACTTCATCATTAACCCCAAAAATCTGCTCTTCTAGCAAGTTTCAGTTTACCATTGCTTTCAGAACGCATTTTTCGAAAGTATAGGAACAATTGCACATATCACGACGAAGATTACGAAGAAATCTACTCTGTATTGGACTGTCTCGCCGAAGTAACGTTTGGCAGGTGCCTTCACCGCACTCTACTGGCCAGGACAAGATCTAGAAAATACCTAAAATATTGAAACACAGCGAAGAAGAAAGATATCATTACGACACTTCTAAGAGTTTTTAATTTTTTTAGCGTAAAGATCAACTAAAAGGGGACGGGCGAGTATAGTTTCATTCACGTGTATTATGTGTATATACCGTGTATACATGTATATATTCAAGGTCATACACAATTATACTAATCGAAATGAGTAAATAATATTAACATGTTCTCAAATAAGATACTTAAAACAAAGAATTAATAATCAAGAAAAAGAATTCGAGAAATAATTTAAAATAAGATGTTCATACATCACTTTGGTTTGGTGCGATTATTGGTTGCAGATCGACAAGCAATTGAAATGAAACAACTGATTGGCAGTCAATTGATCAGAATGACAAAAGATAAGTAGTATCATGGTGATCATAACGAGGCATTCGGGCACCCTAGTCAAACAGGCCAAGGAAGTTCATAATTTTATAGGCCAGCAATTAATCATAAGGGAGTAATTAACTTAAAAACATTTCAAACAAAAACTTCCAGTAAATAGGCCCAATTTACCCGCAGAACCGCTCCTCAACGAAGCTGCGTAAAATCAGATGATAACATTCAAAGATTTTAAGATACCAATAGAATTGAGGCGATGCAAACGGGTGGGATTGGTTAACAATTTACGCAAAGAGAAAAGTTATTTCAATAAATAAACCATTGCAGAATCACATACGCCAAATTTTATAGTCAGGAGGAGAATATATGAAATGTTCCATTGTTTGGAACATGTGGAACTAATGATCTGGGAGGAGAGTATTCTCATCACACATGGGGGTTTAATCCTTTATTGGATCCTGCCATCCAGGATGTGGAGAATTAATCCAACATTGGATCCTATTAGGGAAATGGAAACTTAATCCTTTATTGGATCCTGCCATCCAGGATGTGGAGAATTAATCCAACATTGGATCCTACTATTAGGGAAATACGAACTTAATCCTAAATTCGATCCTGCAATCAAGGATGCTGGGAATTAATCCTACGTTGCATCCTGCTGCCGGGGAAGGGGAACAGTAAACTGGGGAAAAATTTTGTGCTGACGCTGGAAGGCAGTCAAATGGGGGAACATCATATGGAACTAGGAGAGCTTGGGGGGGTTCGACACTGCAGCAGCAGGAAACACTAAACTCATGAGAATATAGGGGGGACGTGTGACAAATTGTAACACGCAAGAAAACAAACAAAAGCAGTGCTTATGTTGGCGGCTATCCTCTGATAAAAATAAATAAAATAGAGGAACAGCATCTAAGCAAACGCTGTGTCAACTAAAGAGTGAAAGAAACTGCGCAGCCGCAACTGGTAAACGCTATTCAAGAAATATCGGAAATAAGAGCACTGCATGTGGTGCGCTTACAAAAAATATCACGAAGGAAGTGTAGGTAACTTTGTGAAAGGTATTAAAATGAAAAATAAAAAAAGAACTGCCATGGATGTGAAAGGAACGCATTCAATGCTTAAGGCGAAACAGTAAACGTTAAATGACGACTCCGATGCAGGTTCACATTTTGGAAATTGCGCCAGAATAGCACCTCGAAGAGCGTGGAGCAACGTTTAAAAATTGTTAAAAATTGATGCAGCAAAATCATGAGCAGGAGAAAATATTATTATTCTGTTCTGATGATTGGATAAATAATTTAAGTTCAATAACTTGAAATGGTGGGAATCGAGAAGGTGAGTCTGTGAAAATATTGCGATTGATTTTGATTGCGGAATGAATGGTTAAAGGAGGATAACTTTAAATGGTGGGAGCTGAGAAGACAAGTCTGTGACGTGCGCCTCAAGCTGCTAATTCGCGAGTGGTCAACTTTATCCTCAGCATTTTCGCATTCATCATATTCTTCTGACATAATCCATAATGTAATCCTGTTTTTTAAATGAACTCTCAAATGAGACATTGCTTTAGAGGAACATTCGAATCAACAAATGTCAAATGTTTAGCTCTTGAAAAAACATATTTGTTATCATTCAATTTTTTTTCTCCGATATACTTTCAAATCAGTGATAAATGCGTGCAGTGTAACGCAGAATCTTTATCAAATACATAGTGATATAATTTTCTTGTCGTTGAATAGTTCTAACTACTGAGCAAACAGACAGTCTCTCTCACCTAGAATGCACGAGGGCAGTTCCCTCGGTTATTGCGAGGCTCTAGTATTTTTACTGAATGAATACGTAGCGCCCACACCAAAAGAATGCCTCAGGTCGAGCAGATCGTAGTACAAGCGAGCCTCGATATAGCGACATTACTTCCTTTATGGGAACGTAATTCTAAAATTTTTATTTCCATGAAAACCTTTAGCATTCTCACACCTCATTTATGTAGCTCATAATAAAACCTCGATATCTTAACATACTAAATTGTTGAATTCGGTAATTTTGTGTTGATGTTTAATGCAGCCGTAGAGGCGATTACAGCGCTCGCTTCCACTTACAAACGGCACGACCGATATTTTACACTAAGTTAATGTTTATTTCAAGTCACTCGCGAACTAGCAGCTTTGCGTGTACAAGTATGCCGTCATGTACCTCAAGTATGTGAAACAGGAACAATCAAACAGTGTAAGATAACACAGGTGATTATATGATAGAGAAGATCGATCGTCTCGGCGCTTGTGAAGAACTTAAAAAAAGCTCAATGTTGAATACCGAACAAGATGACGGGAACAGGAAATAGGTAGGATGGCCTAAAGCAAAATAAGCAAACGTAGATAAATGATGAGAAAATGGGCAGTGTGGAGAACACTTGGTCTATAAAACAAATGAAATTTATACAAGGAAAAAAGTAGCATTGTTAGCAGAAGGTTTCGTAGATGAAAAATTGAAGTGGAATGAAAAATTGAAGTGGAATGAAAAATTGAAGTGGAATAAAAAATTCACTCTAGATCAAAAGAAGGAATTCTCATGTACCAGCAAATTGATCTTGATAAAAGAAAAGACAGATCAGTCGAGCTCCAATTGCTAGACAACGCGGGGGGATTTGCTCCAAATGTTTAGCATGAATTAGAAAAACAAAATACTCTACTAGATAGCCAATATCAGCAAGGATGAAGAGAGAGGATTCGGGGATGGACCTCACATATTTCACGTGTGCTGCTGATCTCGAGACCAATTTCATCATCACCAATGAATGAATTTTCGGTAGTGTAGGGCAGGGGTTTATTTAATTTAACAGTGGATGCAAATATATATATATATATATATACATGTTCCTGAAGGAAACAAGTGAGGGGTCCTCGGCTTATTTTCTGTAATAAAAGTGGTATTTGGTTGTGGTATAAGTTTGAGAACTCCTGGTGTAGAGGACACATGGTATAGCACACGCTCCCTGACGAACTTGGAGGTGGGTGTGATGAATGCAACGTATGTGTGATGAATACAGGTGACGCATGTCGGCAATTTACATAAATGGGTGATGTTCGACTGAGTTGTACTTGGTTTGTTCATTGGAGTTCATTCTGTAATACAAGCACCCTTCATCTCACAGAATGTTGTCCGTGTGATGTGCATAGTTTCCCCACGTCAGTGTCAGTTAATTAGTCAAGAGAGATGTTAGACTACAGCTAAGTGAATGAACATCAAAGTGAATGTTGCTCTATATGAGTTTTGTCCGACCTAACGCGTCATCAAATTAAAGCTAAGTTCGTTTTGAAAACACACTTAATATGGGACAGAATAAAAAATATCTACGACGCAGTGATGACATAAATGTACGCGGCGTAAAGAAAGTAAACCAAAGAATATTAAAGCAAGAATAGATCAATAAAATTTTGAAGAAGAAGAAACACACACGGAAATGAAGAAAACAAATAGAAATTGTGCTAGCAAATTCGGAGTTTAATCTTTTTCGAAAAAAATACATTACAACATAGTAGCAAGACGTAGAGCAGGCTGACGTATATATTTGTATGAGTGAGCAGGAGTTGATGTGTAGATATGTAGCGATGTGTAGATGTGTAGCGATGTGGAGCACATCAGGAGCGACCAGTGAGTCAAGGCGCTTATTATTCATGACATAAATAATCTGAATCCCCACATGGAAATGCAAACAAACATTCTAAATGCGAAGGATGTGGATAGAAACCAAGCAAAACTGAAGCAAAATGCACAGAAAATAAGGGAAGTTGACACGAAACAACGCAAAGCAAAAGCGAGAAAGGAAGAAACAAAACAAGTCGTCATCAAGACCAAGGTAAATTAAAAGAGAAAAAAATAAATTTCAGCAGGGAGATGCTTGCTTACTCGCGCTAAATGAGAGGGAAGCACAGCTGTGGGAGGCGGGCTGTGTGCTCAGGGCTGGTGTGGGTGACATGTCCAGAGGGAGAGGGGTGACTCAATTTACCGTGGGGACAATGACTGTTCAGTCACGGTATTATGACTGAGAGCTGTATAGAGTACCGAGTACGCGAAGGGGACAATGACTGTTCAGTCACGGTATTATGACTGAGAGCTGTATAGAGTACCGAGTACGCGAAGGGGACAATGACTGTTCAGTCACGGTATTATGACTGAGAGCTGTACAGAGTACTGAGCACACGAAGGGGATTATGGCTTCGTCACGGTAGTTAACTGAGAACTGTAAAGAGTTGATGACAATGTCCAGAGAGGGAGAGATGGCTCAATATACCGTTGGGACAATGACTGTCACGGTATTATGACAGAGTGGTAAAGAGTACTGAGCACGCGACGGATGAGTGTACTGAGAACAGGATGAGGTTACTCAGGTACTCAGGAGTTAGGCAGGGGTACTCACCCGTTATGGAGCAGAGCAGACGGAGGGTGGGGGCGTCCCCTGAGTACTGGTTGATCATGCCTTTGTTGGCAGCCTGCAAGGGGCGGGGCATGTCCGCACGATTTACACATTAAAACAATTTCAAACAATTTATTCGCCACAAGCGATACAGAAATAGATTTCTTGGGTCTAATTCAATGAAAAGTATAGCTACCTGTGGGCCCGAATGAGTTCAGCGACTTTTGGGGCATCCTACCATCGACGCTACTATAAGGTGTCCAATAATGTTTAACTTAATTCACTTTAACCTAGATACGTATTACCGTCGCCACCAAATATATTGTTTGTCTCATTGAACGAGTTATTTTCATCTATTCATGCTTTAGCACTTCCAACAGCATACATTCTTCTGGCCAAATATTTGTCTCATTGAGGGAGTTAATCGATTTTTTTTGCTCTAGCATTTCACATAGCACACAGTGTTCTCACCGTATACATATATGTCTTATTAAAAGAGTTAATCGATATCTTTTTGCTGAAGTATTTTCTAACTTCCCCTTCTAGCTGATGGCAACAGTTGTAAAGAGAAAGACCAAATTTTACTTTCGAAGCACAGTGTTCCAAAGACACGCAGGATATTCCAAACCGATTTCAAACACAGAATCAAACACCAGCAGCAGCAGCACCAGTGCCAATAGCTATACCAGGTGCTTATAACATAAATAAAAACATATAATAGCGTGAATAATCAATTAACTCTGAAGAGCAACGACCATTTTATTAGAAAACTTTCAAATTGAGGATTTTCGCTTTAAAAAAAGAACATATTGCGTCGCCAAGTCGCCAAAATCTTTTTCACTGGCAGCGTTACCACCACGACGAATACAAGAGTCGCTCAAAAGTACATAATGCCTCCGAATGTTGATCATTTTACCTCAAAAAAAAAAGAAAGCTAATTGCGGAGCCAAGACGACAGAAACACTGCCAGCTTCAAGACTACAACGACGGGATTCCCTCTTAATTAAAGATTAGATGTTAGATTATATATTATTTCCTTAATTGAAGCTTTTTGCCCCAAAAAAAAGCAATACGCACCTGCGGTACGGGCAGCGTGAGGGTGATGGGCTTGTGGAACTTTCTCCTGCGCGGCTCGACGGTGACGATCGGCGACACCGCCACGCGGTTGC
>JACJUY010000384.1:104570-117129 GCA_014220935.1 Platorchestia sp. MABIK
AACTTCTGAAGCTGAAGCCGCTCATGAAAAAAAATGTGTCCGCTCCTCACGAAGAGGCCTAGTGCACAAAAATTATTAGGCCAATTCTCATTTGATCACAGCGTACAGTGGCGACTCGATCCTGTGATTCTCACTGCACGAAACGGCAGCTGGAGCAGCTGGTAATGTAAGCTGGCAGCTGGAGCAGCTGGTAATGTAAGCTGGCAGCTGGCAATGTAAGCTGGCAGCTGGAGCAGCTGGTAATGTAAGCTGGCAGCTGGAGCAGCTGGTAATGAAAGCTGGCAGCTGGAGCAGCTGGTAATGTAAGCTGGCAGCTGGAGCAGCTGGTAATGTAAGCTGGCAGCTGGAGCAGCTGGTAATGAAAGCTGGCAGCTGGAGCAGCTGACAAGTAAGGCTAAGAAGTGAAGCAGCTGACAATTAAAGCTGACAAGTGGAACAACCGGTTTTCAATAGTAAACACAAGGCCTAACATGCTGACAGCCCAGCAAACAAGGCTGTGGCAGCCATCACTGCTGTCTTGGTTCACTAAACACAAACTCAGCGGTCCCTGCAGTGAGTGGCTCATGGTAACGTGCTCGCCCCACCTGCCTACGCAACTACAGCACCAAGTCTCCAGTACAACAAGCAACCAACAGCGTAAAATGCTACGCTTAACAAACACGGCAACAGAAATTCATGACATGAAAATCTAATTCATCCAAGTAATTATAAAGCAACTGAAGTCCGTAACATTAAAATCCAATTCATTGAAGCAATCACAAAGGACATTTATGCGCGGTATGCACTACAAGTAGCATAGTGAGCAGCATGCAGGTCGTAGATAAAGTGTACACAATAGAGCGAGCAGCGCAGAGTGACACACACGCGAACTAAAGTAAACAAAGAACTACACGGATCATTCGAGACAAGCGTGCGCCATACCCATATAGAGTAAGTCCCACAAAAACCCGAACCGAGTATTTATTTCCCCGTATCAGTAATACCATCATTATGTAACCATTAGCATTCAATTTCTAGCAAAATTACCCTTCAAAATTAACCTATAGAAAAGGTATTACTGATACGGCAAAATAAGTACTCGGTTCGGGTTTTTGTGAGACATAAGGTAGAGTACGGTTACAGATGCTGTGTTGGACAACTGCTAAGTTTTGCTTACCTCTTCCATTCAGGGGCAATTGCTAGAGGTTTAAAATGGGGGGTTTTCAAGAGCGTTAATTCTTATTTCATAAATTGTGCCCTTAAGATCGTAATTTCAATTACATCAATCAAAGTTTCAGCACAGGTAATCCTTCAGCCATCATTGCTAAATTTACTAATATCAACTTCTAAATTGAATTTTACGAATTCACTTCATCCAACTAGTAAATATTTTTAATACTTTATCCTTTGAGATATCGTATTTCCGAGAAGGTACAACACATCGCAATGATAAGGGACCACATTTCAGGATCTTTTACATGTGCGTGCGTGGGAATTTTTCTGTTTTTTAAAGCATTTTTCACCCGCACACAAAGCAGGCGATGCTTCGCTCAGTATGCGCACGAGACCAACGCGAGAGAGAATGCCTTGAAGAAAACCACTCAAACTACGAAACGTTGTCCTCAAATGAAGCAGAAACTAAATACAATTCTTTTAAAGGCATCATATCCATCCCCATAAAAGAAAACGAATAAATCAAAACAATGATTAGATTTGATGTTAGGTTAAGCCTGCCTAGCCGCAACGAAAGCGTTGTGAAGAAAAAAGAATTAGAATAGTACTATTTGGTATGGACTTGAGAATCTATGCACAAGGTGCATAGAAACAGTCAGTCGAGAAAGAAGTTTGCGAAACAAAATAAAAATCGAAGAAAGTAGTAAGCACTGAAAAACAGTGCAGCAGCGAAACGAAAAAAAGATAGTCCGTTAGTAAACAAAAACCTATTCTATGTCACCATAGGAAAGGCCTACCTAACCTTTAGCTCGGAACCTCACATTTTCCTCCTGGGAACGCTAATTCCCATAGATACAATTGTTGTATCCCCCAGGAATGGGGAAATCAAAGCAAAAAATTTCGCTACACTGGGAGAGCGTGAGGGATGTCGCAGCACATTCTTTGTCGAGGTGACGCGATGAGGGCAGGAATGAAACATGGATGAGAATATAACGAAATGAAGGCAACTTGGAGAAAATTAGTGACCCTAACTAAACACCTAAGCGTATCATACGCTCCCGAATTAGACAAGATAAATAAGTCAGTTTATGCCCCCTAACTACAACGAAGGTTCCAAAGAGAGGAAGGAAGACGGCACCATTCAGTACGGAGTTTAGATACTCTGCAGACAAAGATTCGCTGTCTCCGCACCAGGTTTAGTGACGCGACTTTTGCACGAAATTAAAGCCGACGAGGGCAGACACAAGCGTCACATCCTCCCGAGATGAGCTCAGGATTGCTACCAATGACTAGAGAAGTCCTCAGTTCACATCGAAGGACATTTATTTTCAATTTTAATTCAAGTTAAAAAAGGTGACACGTACGTGAAAAATAAATACTCATCGGTAAGCAGTAACTACAAAATTAACAAAAAATGTTATGAAACTGTACCGAAATGGAAATGGAAGATGCATGAAATTCTTCCAAAATTATATTTTTAAACCAATATCAATGTTAACTAAAACTGAACCAAAATAGAAATGAAGGATGAATGAAATGCTTACAAAATTATATTTCCAGGGAAGTTCAGGGGAGCAAATTTCACCTATAAAAGAAGGGGAGCTACAAGATCCAGCCACACAACCCACTGCACCCCTCAGAAATGTGCACTAATATCTCTACCTTCATGTAAATATTTTATCATTTTTTGGGGGGGGATTTTTCCGCCGTTCTCATGTAAATTCTTTATCTTCATTTTCATGTCATATCAAACACACCGCCCTCCAAAAAATGCTGCGATATCAAATAGAGAAAGACTTGAAAAAATCATAAGTAAAAGATGACAATTTTCGCATGACTTGCAATGACATCTCAATAAAACAATGAACATCACAAACAATTTCTTCAAAATTCGAGTTTAAATAATCATTTTTCATAACTCCAAGCCACTGAAATATGTGGAGCGTACGAACAATTCAATTAGAATAACTTCTAAATGAAATAAAGCGTCACCACATTGCCGATACTCAACAAAAGATGTGCGACAATTTTCGATGCAGAAAATTTTGCTCTGAGGTGTGACACGAGAGACATGGGGCCGGCCGTTAGAAGGCAGTTCTGTATGAAGCACTAGCGTGGCATAGAGCTTCAGGGACAGTTACTGATGAAATAGACAATTAGTATTAAAAAATTCAATTCATCTTAAAAAAATTTGAAATCATGCAATAATTATTAAACTGTAGCGGTCTAGTTTTAAAAATTTAAATGATTAACAAGCAAAACAATTATTTAATTACTATTTCGTTGCCTTGGATTTACTTTAACGAGTGAAACTTTACTTCGCTTCTTCATTTGTCCCGCAACGATTTTGTTTGGTTATAGGGATCGACTTACTTGAGTTTAAGGGAATCAAATTCTCTTATGAGTTCATGAACGCCAGATCGACCAAGTAATGGCATAAAAACGACATTGAAACGAAAGCAAGTCCCTCCATACCACCATGTAGGTTTCGGATTATATATCAGGCAACCTACTTTTTCTACTCATCCCAAAAATACAAAACTTTTGCATTAGATCTTCATTACAAGACGATTAAAAATTCGTTCGTTCACGCATTTTACAAGTATGTCGACTTGAGAGATTAACCTCTAAACAAAATAATATGCTCACTGATATTAGAGTAGACGAAGGAAGCAAAACAACGCGTCAACTCTAAACTTCCGAGAGTAGAATACATTGTCATGAGAATTATCTGATGAATCTCAAGTTAGTCAGCATTTGAAGTTTTAATCCACAATTTGCAGAAATTGTAGCACACAGAAAACCTCAATGACCGCTAACTCTACGGAAAACATTTCGCTCTAGGTTCTCTATTTGCTCATGACGAACACTGTGAGAATGATGAGAGAAATGAGAGACTTCAAAACACGACAAATGATAAGCTATATGATGAGGTATGAACTCAAAAGGGAACAAACGTAGAAAAAAGTAGTAACAAAACGAAAACAAGTACACGCATAACGTGACGTTACAAGTTAGTTGTGACGTCCTGGTACGACTCACAATTTCCACACTTCACCTTAAACATGTTTCGGTGACACGAAAGTATCACGGACTAAGAGACATGTTTTCTTCGAGGCATTTCTCAAGCATTCCCTTACACATTGGAGCGATGTTCGTGAATTATTATGATTATTATTATCATTATTATATAGGGCCTTTCACCACCGAAGACGCAATGTTCGTGAATTTTTTAACTACTTGATGGTGGCCAAAAACGCAGAGGCTGAATTGGAGGAACACTGCAAACGATAAAAATTTGAGAGCAAAACTGCGCAAGTAAATCAGACGGAGCAGCTCCACACAGCATTTGAGACCGTTCTTATATGAGGACATCGAGGGGTGACCTTATTTAATTGCCTCTACATGAAACCAATCGTCGCTAAATTGAATAAAACCAATCGTCGCTAACTTAAATCAATCTATGAAAGAACATCCATGAATGATGACGTAAAAGAGTTTTTGGAAAGTCACAGATGCTCGTTTGAGTAATTGTATTTTTAGGATTGTTGCAATTAAGGAAGGTCAGTCCTCAATGTGACAGTACTACGCAAGGCGAAAGAAAAACAAAACATACCAACAATGACAAACACTGAGAAGTCACCCAAGAAATCATCGTTCGCATTAACTTGCTGGCAGAAATATGTTGAACCGTTCCCAGCATTTTTGAAAATTGAAATTGAAGACAGCATCATTGTATATATTGAACTTGAGTAGTCAAGACAGCCTTGATGCTCGTTATGGTCAGGGCTCCGGATGGTAAAGTTGGATCCCATATAAGGTCGTTGAACTACGCGAAGATCAAGCTCTGAGCCACCAAGATCCGAGTAGCGGACTACGGAGGTTTTTGTTTTTGGGGTGCACTTCACTCTACGAAGAAAACAAGTTATTGGCGATGAAATAGAGTGTGCTTTTTGAATGCAACACTCATCACCGTGAGATGCCGCACACCACTTAAGAGCATTTAAGTTGATGTATGCAAGAGATTGTATACGGAGATTCTCTCAATGAAACGCACTTCTAATAATTATGATAGAAGGCAAGCAACTGAGGGCCGATGAGCTACGAGAGAGCAAGCAATTCTAGAAAGTAACCAAGAAGAACAAGCAACGTCTACGAAAATAGAACTAGTGAAGCCAAGCATTAATATAAAGGTGCAAATTGAAGAAAATACGGGCTGCTCCCGTAAAGGTGAGGAGACAAAACCAAAAAATATTTCATTGAAGAAGGGTAAGCAAGCAAGGGATTAATTACGACTAGCACTGTTCGAGACAAATAAATCCATTCGCTCGTAAAAACAGTAAAGCGACTACCACTCAATACTGGCACACAAATATACGAGCAGGAATTCCGTGTCGTTGCTGTAAACAACGAAGAACATACGCCAAAATAAAGGAGAACATTCCAAATTCATGACAGGTCAAGATGCAGGTAGCAAATATAGGCATTTCGCACAAACCCACTTCGTAAGTCAAGGCTAAGAACTCCTTGTACCTCAAAAAAGTCTACGTACGCCAGTGTTCGCACTCCTTACAATACCAATAATTTCACCATCACAACTGATGCCCAGCGTGTGAAGGGAGGCATCCCCTTCTACCGAGAGGAACATTCTGCAGCAATACCTACAGCAATAGCGCTCGGCGAAATACATAAACATAATGGCAAGAGCAATGCGTTGGAACTGGAAGAGAATCTCGCTCAGAATAAGTAGGTACGCCACGGCCAGCAACGTGTGAAGCCTACGAGTTCAAATGACACTCCATAAGATAGTACCGTCTACATACACTAGCTGTAAGGTAAAACAAGGCATTTAAAGACATTCTTCGTTCTACATACACAGTCACCGAAACAAAGAGGAAGACAAGAACAAGAAAAGGAAAAAAGTCTGGCAAATGCTGTGTTCCGCCAGCACCGGCTGACTTGAGACTACTCAAAGTTAAATTTAATTTACAATTTTTGCTGGACAGAAAAACAGGACCAAACATCGCCTAGCGAATTAAACATAAGTTTATGATCCACGCAACTTTCGTGCACAAATTTTGTTATTTTAGATGATCAAAAAAATTTCCAGTGAGTATAGAGAGACACGGAAGATATTCTCACTATTCCATTGTGAAAACTACACAGAGAGCATAGAGCTCGCGCTGTGTCCGTACCATTGCTTCCATGAACTACAATTTTTAGCGCAGGCAATTTTTGGTTAGAAATGAGACGGACATCTTAACATCATGGGCAGAAATTCAACTATCAGGGCATAAATATTAACTATATAGCTATGACACTTGGAAGAATATTGCAAACTTGCTCTCACGTTCAAGTCATTCAATCAAGGGTTGCTCGGTATCACATAGTGCGTAAAATTACAACGAATTTTACGTTGATATTTGCCCGCTGAAAATTTTCGATCTAGATCGCTATTTACCTCGCTGGAATGCATCAAGTGGCACCCTATAGTCAGGAATGTTATGGTTCAGTGGAAATGACTAACATTGAACAGTTAACATTTTATTAGGCTCAACACTCGTCTACGAGACATAGGATCCGGCTACAGCGAGGCGTAGATGTGACTTGATATATATCAGCGTGGAGTAAGTTAGGTCCCACACACTTGTGATTACGGTCATGTCGTTTACACCAATTAAAATTGACATGAAAGAAAATACGGAGTTAAACACACTAGGTACGTTGGTCAAATTGTTCACGTAGTGAATGCAAATTTCCAACTACAACACAACTCATGAACAACACAGTGTGGACTTATTGTGGTGTGCAAGCATAAAATCCAACTGCAATACAAAAAGATCACGTTTGACAATTTCCTGACTGGACTTTTCCGTAAAACCACCCAACTCTATATTTCTACAATACATACACACAGACGAACACAAGGCATGTTAACATAAGGTCTTAAGAGGAAATTACAAAAATTGGTCACTGGAACGTAAGACACATCATATGTAAGTAATAGTATCGAAGGGCGTTGACAAAATCAGCACGAATAGATAACAAAATGATCGGTTACCATCACACAACTCCCTCTTCGATCCCCCCAAACACAACAGCAATGTTACCGTATATAAATTCAATTCATCTCTACTCTACATTTCAGCAGAAGTGGACAAGCAGACCACAGGTAGGTTAAGGTGGTCATTTGACCACTGCCCAGTGCGGACATGATTTTGCAGCTTGAATGCTGTAGAATATCTTCACTGTCCACCTCCTGTTAGATTTGAAGGAAAGTTTTCAACTGGTCAACATCTATGTGCATTGAATGAACATAATATACCAAAAAATTTATTAGCACAGCTGTTGTATCTAGAGGTCAGTAAGTCATCGCTTTAACTAAAAACATCATGAATGAAATTGCTTGACAAAGGAAACCAGAATTCCACAATGTGCCCAAATCAAAGAGTGAAGGTATCAGAACCCTAATAGTTAAATATTTGGGACAAAAGTGCACATCAGCACTTGTGCTCAACCAGCTCTAGCACTCAAGAAGTGGTGGCTGGAGCAGCGCCATTCCGCGCCTCCCCAATTCTGACGTAGATACTCGAGATTTAGCGTCCTTCTAGAAATTCGGTAACCATGCAGTGATCTCCACAGAGTTCCATAAATTTCGTAAACTCACAATTGTACAGTAGAACACTGACCTAAACAAGTGCCTTAAAAATTCGCGGTAAGTTTCAAAACGTAGGAACCATTAGCCTAGTTAAATTACTACTGAATTCGCGTACAAGAAATTATCAGTGACAGGGCTGCTTGGCCGCTTCCATAATCACATCAGTAATGAGCCACATCTCCATTTACTAAATGCAGCGTATCTGTTACGACTCTCATGGACCATAAGAAAGGAGGATAAGTTTACCTCATTTCATGAACAACTATGAACAAATTTTCTAGATCACTGAACTCTAAACAGAAGCTGACTTTATTATAAGGACATAGCTCGAACGGAACTTACTGTAGATCATAACGATACTACACACTTTCAACCTTAATTCCAGCACGTAAATTAACAAGATAAGAGACAGATTTCTACTGGATGAACACATACATCTATACATACATATACATTGTACAGACATAAGGTAAGTCCTCATAGCGTCGAGAGAGAGCGATGAAGAAAAAGAGTTTTGCTCTCACGTGAGCCGCACACCCACAAGCAAGAGAGAGAGTAATAGTTGTACCAAAATTATTTTGCGACTGTACGAACAATGTTACATCAGACTTTGTAGGGCCGGTCTCCACTGAAACAAACCCTCTCTTACTAGCGCACCCAAAAATATGGGCAAATCTCGTCTCGCTAACTTAACGCTAAACTAGCGTGAGCTAAACTAACCCTATAAGGACTAGTGAAAAAGATGCTACGCGTCCGATTGACTAGGTGAGGCTAACTAATCAGGTAGGTAGGTACCTGGATGTGGTAGCGATATAGAAATTCACTCAACTCGCACACAAAAACTGAGACGTAGACTTTGAGTTTGTTCCTAAGGAACGTTTGATGAAGACATCAAACACGTTGAACATCTCTGAAGGTGCTGCTCCAACCGAGGGACACATTAGCCGTGTTGATGATGTCACTTCTTAGGAACTACGACAGAGCACAAGTCTGGCATGTACGAATGGCTTATACGTACGTCCCACACGCTGCACCTCCGACTTACAGTGATAAAAAAGGACTAAACTATAAGTTGGAAAAATTACAGAAATAGTACTGGATGGACACCCTGACTACCCAGCACGCGAATATGCATCAGAAAATATGATAAACGGCACAGACGAGCCAGGAAAAAACCTGAGTGAGGAAATGTACCAGGTTGGAGACCTACAGATTAGGCCGTCAAACAAAAAGAAAAAAAAAACATACTCACTAATGTAAAAGTTAACATTAAGAACTTAAGTGTACAAGAAACAATATAAAAGTAGAGAAAACCAGTACAAAAACTCGGTGTAGGAAAACACTGCCGCAACTAACTGAACTTAGGAGGCGACGCCATTCCACAAGACTCAGATTTGCGCTTCAAAAACTCGAAATTTCCCCAAAAAGTCGAAACAGCAGAAAACCTCGACACGAACGTAGTTTTTAGAACCCGGCCTGTACGACTAAAGGTCACGTGAAAATCTGGAATATTGCTAACGAGTCCAAAAATCGGAGTAAATAGGCGCTGGAATTTTGATCAATATCCTACGTGGGCAGGACACCAACTCGGTGTGATGGAGCGATGCATGTGACACACGTACGAATGCAATGAGCGAACTGATACCTCAAAATAGTACATCTTCGAGATTCTATTACGTCGTCGAAAGCTAAAGATTCAGTAGTTGTTTGGTCTCGACGAGGTCAAGTGTCACACGAACACCACTTGTTTAGCTTCCTATAGTATAATTTACGAGAAGCAGAAAAGAATGGGAAGACGAATCTCCACTTAGCGTACCAAGATATTGACAGATCAAGAGGTTAAGTGCCGTCCATATACAAACTAACGTCACTTCTTTACAGCAAATTGTCAGAGGAGGATGGGAAAAGAATGCCAACAGGAGTTCCTGCTTTGCGTATCGCTATTTTGCTGACAGATGCACGTAGAGGTAAACTAGACCAACGACCTGCACGTAGCACAGCACAAATCAGGCTAAGGAGACAAAAGAAGCCAGCTGGTCCGTGTGGATCGTACAACAACGCTCAACCGGCAATAAGAATCGAAATTAAATGGAAAATAAATTAGCCTTCAGTCAATCAGCCCCTTCCCACAACAACTTTTTACTAAAACTAATGAGAAATTGAGTAAGTGACTCGTGACTAGAATAATGAAAAATTAAAACTAGAAAACTAACGAGAAATTAGGTTAGTGACTAGAATGAGATCGAGAGGCAGGACAAAGCAGCCCTGAAAGATATAGCACCCATAGAAAAATTGAACACCGAGGTGAAGTGGCGCGACATCGAACCAAGACGCACACGAGGAATAGACTCTCAAATATCGCCGTGACCATGACGCGAAACCCTCAGTAGTTGGATCCCGCACCTACGACGTTAGCTCAAGCCTCTCTGAATATTTGGGACAAATTTATGATAATGAACATTTGTTACCGGTTCATTCTCGTCATGTGTCAATTTGACAGTTGACAGGTAGCATTGAGCAGTCGGATCACAAATGACAAGGACGAAGCGCAGCAGGTCCGTTCCTAAGTGCATCTTCTCATCACACACACACATCTGAGTTTGCGCGCTGCCGGCACAGCATCGAACGGCGCACATATCGCAGCGTACAACCGTTATTTCACTTCACTTTTTCGCCAGCGAGAATAGGACGTTGCTCCTCGAATAACATTTTCATGATGAAGTGCTAGGTAGCAAGACACGAAACTGAGAGGACATATACAACTTTTCAAGGACCTCTCCCCAAGGCTCCTCTGAACTCGACTTTTCGACAGACAGCAGCAGCGGTTCACAGTCGAGTAAATCTATTTAGCGTAATATTTATTTCCTGAGCACCGGATTGCAACGTGCGATGAGCAAGTGTCTCCCTCCAGCACACTACATTTAAAGCAACATTCAACTCCTGTCGCCCACAGAACTTAACATCGATTTTACCCACCGAAAGCTTGAAGTACTTCTTTTCGATCTATGAATCAATGAGATGATATAATCTTACACAGTATTTTCCTGAGAGTGAAGAAATTTATCATGCAAAGAAACTTATTCACTAACAAATCCCCTTCTTCACATTGGTTCATTAGGAACTTGCAAAAATACGCTTAGCTTTCCCCATCGGTTACTGAAGGGTGCGAACGCAGCAGTAACTTCAGAACTCAAGAGCGCCAATAGTTCTTATCCGTCGCAAATTTACTTGTATATTTTATGGTGCCCATGTATTTTATAAAAAAGACTGATCTTATTCTTTATTTTCAACTTTGCAGACTGTTAACTGAAGATGAGTTGGTCTCCGAAACATTTGATAGAACTGACTTGTTTTAAATGCTGTCGTAGATGCTCTGTATTAAATTTGATTTCAATCGTCTTTATTCGTTTTTAAATTCCTAACTCAACAATAAATGGGCTCTTCCGAATAACAGAATCGTTGCATTGAGTTTAAATTCGCGCAATGAGCCACTTTCGATTTCTTCATCGAATTGGAGAATAAATTAGTACACACATATTTGAACAGAAACTAAACAATAATTCTAGCAGATGCTTCAAATTCTCCAACGTAGTGCACATGTATTTACTAACGTTGTTTAGGGATTGTTTGTTACATTCATTGACAGTAGAATAGCCTCGCTGCTCTGAAATTGTCCGCAGTGTAACTGCACTGGCTGCAGCTGTGAGGGTGGGCACTCCCAGATATCGAGAGCAGCTCAGCACAGCCTATCTTAGGCCTGCACGAGACCCCTACCCAGGGTCGTGGCCCCCACATACTGACCGACGGTCGGGTCAGTTTTACGGGAGAACTTGCAGCCGTGAAAAGACACACTGGCATCTCCCACAACACGTCAACGTGGGAGACTTCTCATTAATTCCAGGCACTGGAGAGGGAACTCACCTTCATAAATTGTCTCGACATGTTCAGAGTGAGCTGCTGAGCGTTACTAGAGAGTTAAGGGCTTCAATTTTCAGGTTCACAAAATCTTTCACTGTCGTGTATAGCATTTTAGTTAATGTACAATAGTTTAGAACTCCCATGACGCTTAGAAACTCCGACTAGAATTTTGTTCCACTTTTAGTGACGAGGGCGTGCAGGCTATCAACCTGTTCTCGGTACATTAGAAACACATGAAAATGATTTAAAGATGAAATTTGTATTTCACTCATCGAAGATCAAGATAAAAAGGATGAAAGGTGAAATGGTAACAGAAATTGAGAGAAAAATGTTACATCTACCAAATCTCCACTCTTTCTCCTCATTTGGCTCCTCCCGAAATATTTGTTCACGTTTCTTTCCTTCCATTGGACGTGTGACGTCCAGTAGACTCGACCAACTCGAGCCTTACTCTGGCTTCACCCTCATCCACTTATACCTCCAGCTAACTTCTCCCCCTCGCGTCCTCAACACATCCACTACCTTCCCTCACCATACCCACCCACTCCCCTAAGCAAAGGTCACCCGCACTTTCACCACACAAGACTGAACCTCTTCTTTTTTGGAATGTTATTCACGGATATTTTTTTGAGTGGCCCGCTGTGGTTCTTGCGCGGCTTGAACAGGTTTACCTGAAGGCCGACTTTGATCTTCTTGGTGAGGGCGCCCTGGGGGAACACCGCCTGCACCTGCGGCACCACTGTTGAGGACACCATCCCGCCGTCGGGGCCGATCGCGTGCACCTGGGGGCAGCGGGGGGGTGAGTGGGGCCGTGTTGTCGTGGGGGGCCGT
>JACJUY010000384.1:124169-171399 GCA_014220935.1 Platorchestia sp. MABIK
CACACACACACACACACACACACACACTGCATTGTGCGTACTTCCAAAGCAAGCAGAGCGGCCGAGCCTGAGCAGCGATATCCAATTCCAAATACCTATTTGAACTCAATAAGCGCGGTCTCCAGGAGAGCCAGTAAATGCCTTCAAGACACCAGAGTACAATTAAAGAAGTTAGCAGTTAGTTATTAGATAGTTTAGGCTTCCCTATCCGCAACAAAGCCAATCCAAAGAGAGGAAGGAGGAAGGCGTCATTTAGTATGGAGGAAAGGGGACGCGGAATCTATGCAGAAAGGACATAGAAACAACAAGTTGAGAAAGAAGATAATGAAACAAGATCAGAGTTGAATAAGAAAGTAGTAGGTGCTGAAAAACAGGACAGCAATGAACCGAAAAAAAAGATGATCCTTAACAGAACAAAAACATTTCATTTCAACAAAAAGAAGGCCTACCTACCTCTCAGCTCGAGCCCTCACATTTTCCCCCTAGGAGTGCTAATTCCCATAGATACAATAGTTGTATCCCCCAGATACAATGGAGTAAACAAGGCAGCTTTGATCTGAGGCGGGTAGTGGCCGGCAGACTATAGGAGTAAGCCTATTGGACCCAGTATACTCTGCAGTATTTGCCCCCTAGAGCAGCGAGACTTGGCCGCTGCCCAGAGATGCCCGAATTAAAGCACAGGTCACCCGGCTGCCAACAGCACGCTCACATCGAACGCATTCTTGCACCGCAGCACACGCGCGCCCTGCGTACGCACGTACGGCTGTGCACGCACTCCGCGTAAAGAGAACTCAAACAAAAAACGATGTTTTTGTTCCGATCCAGCCTGATGCACATCACCTAGTACGTTGGTTTTTCAAATGCCTCATAACTAACACCAGGACGCAATGACGGTTACCCCCGGTCGAGCAGGTACCCATTTCCGACACCTGGGTGAAGTGGGGAATTGTGGCTGAGATCTCCCTTTCCCCAACGGGAAGACTCACCGGCGGCACTCCCAGTACCGCTAATCTTCGATCGTCTTGTACGAACCGCAACTTATCCGGAGAAAAATTAACCAAAATAGTTTATCACTTGAACCAAACACCGTATCAGTACAAACTAATTTTTAACCGTACAAGTTGAGGTCGGCAGGAGGTGATGTGTAGCTAGAGGGTCGCCTGTACAACCCCACTCTAACACCGCAAGTACTTTTGACTTACATGGACTATACTGCACAGGGTATCCCCAAAAAATTTACGAGCTAATTTTAAACAATAATATTTACGTATCTATCATAGCGTATATTAGTTTCGATTGGATAGGTGAGTTTAAGCCTCTCTAATCCCAACGAAGGCGTCCCATTTAGTATGGATTTAAGGGAAAGGGGAATCTATACACAAGATGTTTTCCCTCCCACACAAGATACCCTACGCATAGTATCAGTAAGTTAGGAAGGAACTTTATGAAAGACAATAAAAGTTGAAGTAGTTGGTGCTGAAAATAGGTTAACCAAAAAGAGATGGTACGTAAAAAAAACAAAAAACTTTCAATAAAAAATAGACCTACCTAATATTGAACGCCAGACCTCACACTTGCCCCCAGGGAGCGCTAATTCTGAATCACAACAGTTGCGTCCCTCTGAGGAGTTCTACCGCACCACCAAACTGCGCAATTCCGCTGTATCTATTCAGTTTCGATCTCGTTAAATGCAGCTTGAGAACACCATGGAATAATAGTGCATCATTTTTGTCATACATACTGAAAATAAGTAAATATATTTTTAGTCAACACCCTACACAACTCCCAAGGAGCGAGTCTGCTTACAGCTTTTACCTAAACATCAATAAATACTAATACATTCCATAAAATTATTGAACGTTTGTAAAATTATTTTCCAAATCGTCAAAAATTCCAACACAAACAAATAAAGCCCAAAAAAACAACAATTAAAATTACCTTTATAAGCAAAAAAGAAAAAATGTATGTAGAAGAATACGACATGCAATCATCAACTCGCATCACAGCCCAGCGAGGACACGCATAACCGGGCTAACGAGATGTAAAAAGTACGGTCGGTTGAACGGTGAAAACCGGTGTGCGCAACCGCGAGTGCGCGGCGACCGTGACGGCCAGTCGTACAGCTGGCAACCGTCGCACATGCCAGGGGCACGACGAGGCAACTTAGTTCTCGTGTATACTCACTTGAAACAAAATTACTACTATTCCCATTATTATTATTATCATTATTGTTATTGTAATTGGTTAAGCACCGTCAGCCTCAAAACAGAAACAAACGAAATTCATTGAAGGGAAATCGATACAGGAAACGCTTTACTACAAAAACCTAAGTACCATCGTAGTTCAACAAAAAATAAAAAGTTCAAATTAGCGCGCTTGAACAGCGGATTTGAGGATAAAATTTCGAACAACCGCGAAGAGAATTTTATCCACACTGGTATTGCGTCCACAGTAGCTGGGAACGAGGACTGAATAACAAGCGAATTTTTACCCGCTCTAAATTTTTTTCACAGATGCTATAGTAGAATAGATAAGTATTTTTCTTAAGCGCAACCAAATACATTATTGAAAATTGGAAATGCAACAGAAACGCTTTAAAAAATTCATTAATACTTTGTCCAAGGCTTCTTTATACCGTCGCGTTCTCATCGTCCTAGGGGGGAAAAATATGAAGCATAGAAATTCAAAGGAAAGCAGAACAAGGAACTAAGTAAAATAGGTGCAGAATTCGTCAATACATGCGTATGATAAAAAACCTCACAAGCATAATAAATACAAATGAAGACATTCCAGGGTAGTCAATGGCCTTCTGGAATGGGAAGAAAATAGAAACTGCTGTTAGTTCACATGGTTATATGAACAAGTGAGTTGCAGCACACGGGAAGTCTCTGCTGAGAAGAAACAAAGCTGGGAGGCCCACATGGAAGGCAAAGGCCCAGCTTTGCGCACACAGCGCTTGTGCTGAGGATACAGATCTGGATACTGAATTACTGGATACTGAGGATACAGATCTGGATACTGAATTACTGGATTCTGAGGATACAGATCTGGATACTGAATTACTGGATACTGGATACTGAGGATACAGATCTGGATACTGAATTACTGGATACTGGATACTGAGGATACAGATCTGGATACTGAACTAAAAGCGCTCATGAATCTAAAGTACTCCACGACGATGCACGTTCGTGAAAATGTAAGTGGCTGCAATAGAGTGGATGTAGTAAGATAGTAGATGTAGTACATCAGCGCACAATTATGGAAGATGTAGTACATCAGCGCACAATTATGGAAGATGTAGTACATCAGCGCACAATTATGGAAGATGTAGTACATCAGCGCACAATTATGGAAGATGTAGTACATTAGCGCACAATTTTGGAAGATGTAGTACATTAGCGTACAATTTTGGAAGATGTAGTACATCAGCACACAATTATGGAAGATGTAGTACATCAGCGCACAATTATGGAAGATGTACTACATCAGCGCACAATTATGGAAGATGTACTACATCTGCACACAATTATGGAAGATGTAGTACATCAGCACACAATTATGGAAGATGTAGTACATCAGCGCACAATTATGGAAGATGTAGTACATTAGCGTACAATTATAGAAGAGTACAAGGTACGAGAAAGAGAAATTACAAGCCTGCCGCCAGTCACGGGTGTTGGGACTGCCGTAAGAAGCAACCAGTACCGTCAGGAACATTCACTACATTTCTGTCGTGTGGAGAGTGTTTCTTACGACTATGTACAAGAGCGAGCGCATGTTAGGTTGCGCTGCAACAACAGCTGAATGCGAAGTCATTTCTGCAACAGCCAGCATAGTTCGATGCCTGTATAAAGGAAAATGATATAGAAAAAATCATGATCAATTCAAGTCACATAGTATCGTTAGCAAATAAAATTACAAGCGTCTAATAGAGATCAAAGAGTTACTGTTAAAAAGAAATGATGCTTCTAAATTATCATTCAAAACTTTATTACAACGTACCAAATATAAAAAAGTAGCTCCATTTCCTCAATGGTAAAGCTATCAAGAAGATAGGGATAGAAAAATAAGTAAATTGAACAAGGGAAGGCCGTACAACAAGAATGTCTACACCAACACTGAAAGAACTACAGGAAACTCCAACGAGATCTAGAAGTGGCTACGCAAGGATCTAAGCTCCAGGTGTTCTACCGCACCGTAACTTTATTTACTGGTATTATTGAGGAGAAAATCCCTGACGTCACTAACAGGCCAAGGTGTCTTATTCCACTGTAACTATATTTACTAGTAATATTGAGGAGAAAATCCCTGACGTCACTAACAGGCCAAGGTGTCTTATTCCACTGTAACTATATTGACTAGTAATATTGAGGAAAAAATCACTGGCCGTCCAAAAATTCTACAGATGTCCAGTGACTGGAGGCGCTTCTGTCATCCCGGCTTCAGCTTTTCTCTCGCAAGTATCAAATGAGAATTGAAGACTTCAAATCCATGCGTCTCGGTCAAACAAACATCACTTCATGTTTTACGCTCACTGCAATTTTTAAATGAATTTCTGACTAGTTCTTTAAGCTTCGGAAATTTTTTCCTGTTCAAATACACAGAAAAAAATTCAGAAGAGAAAGGGTAAACGCAATCTTTGGCCCAGCCTCTCGGTTCCCTGCATTGGTTAACCGCAACCAAGGCGTTCCAAAAAAAAGGAAGGCACCACTTAGTATGGACTTGAGGGAATACGGAATCTATGCACAAGGTGCATACAAACTACGTTGAGAACGAAGTCTATGAAACGAGATAAAAGTTGAAGAAGAAAGTGATAGGTGATGTAAAACAGCCCAGGATCCCCAAAAAACATTTTTTTGGGAAGAGGGGCGGGCCAGACATTAATTGTTACCAATTTTTCTACTCTTTTGCTCACAACGGCAACTGAAACTGGCCCCCAGCTCAAAATTTCGAGGTGGCATGGCCCCCGTGGTCCCCCCTGGCTGCGCAACTGTATATATATGGTTTATACCTGCAGGTACCTTACAGAGCGTTACAGAACTACGCTAAGTTACGAGAATGTAGACGTTAATGTAAGAGTCAGGTAGACTCGAGGCGTATGCAGGCACAGCGAACCTGTCTCGGGTCATGCCCTCTCTGCATAGCTGCGGGGGCACAGCTCTGCACAGGGGCAGCTCTCTGCACTGCTGCACAGCCTGGGCTGCTGGGCACTCGTGCACAGTGCTGGGTCTGGGGCAGGGGGAGGAGGGGGCGAGGATGGGGGGAAGGTTAGCACATGGGGAAAGAAGCTATCATTCAACTGAACGCACCGCTACATTTGTGTACAAAGGTGACGGGACAAATCGTAAAAACACTTAGCATGGTGTTTCAATTTATAGTTATTAGACCATTGTCAAACCACTTTCCAGGTCGATTCGCGGGGCGTCTCCTCCTAAAATAATCGTTTCCATCAACCAAAAAATAACAGTACAGTGGAACAATTTTATTTACAGACGATATAATGCTATGTGAGAAGAGATGACACATGAACATGAATCTCCTAAACTGCCAAGGCGACGCTTCAATGCAACAGTGCACGTATTTCTTGGATAGATTTTGAAGGATGAGCCGATTTTATGCGATGTTACGCATGCATTTTGCGTGGCTACATCAGCGACGCGTCTACCAGCGACGCGTCTACCACCAGCACCCTTCACCAGGCATAGCGCTCTGTCTTGCTGTGTTGCCTCTGTACGCAGGAGGCCTACCTACAGGAGATAAATATGTACGCAGGAGGCCTACCTACAGCAGGTAGATACGTACGCAGGAGGCCTACCTACAGGAGATAAATATGTACGCAGGAGGCCTACCTACAGGAGATAAATATGTACGCAGGAAGCCTACCTACGTATTTACTGCATCGTGGATATTCCTAGTAACTATTTTCTATGAGATACCTAATTGATTTAAGTAAGCGAGTTTTCACTCGAAATTCGGCTCATTAGAGTAGAAACCACGCACGTGACTGACCAATATTCGAGAACAATAAACTACAAACAAATTGAAACTAACACCAATCACTCTCAATAATCTATAAGCTGTTAATTAAAATTTGCGCAAAATCTCAAAAAATGGGCAGAATTAGCGGCCATTGAGGTATCCTTTCGACATGACGGAGGAGCCGGGGAGGAGGGGGGAGGGNGGGGGGGGGAGTCCCTAAAGAGCGTAAGGATGACGTGTGTGTGTGTTTTTATAGTGACGAGATACTTGAGCACTTGGCGCGTATTGCGCAACGCACATTGTGTGTGTGTGTGTGTGACGTGTGAAGGGAGACGCCGGGATGATGTGCTGAGCACGTAACGCGTGATGCGCTGGTGTGTGAGGAGCAAATATGCGTATTGAGTCGCGTAATGAGTCACAGCGGCATACAGAAGCACATAACGCGCGAGTGGTGAAGTAGGTACATACATGCAGACGATCTCCGTACTCATGAGCCCAACGTTCAAACGAAAGCCGTAATTCAGAGCCATTCTACCAAGATAATGAGCCTTTCTTCCAGGTACGTGTGACAGCGCACGGGTAAACCCGAACATTGGACCTGCTGAGCAGCTGAGAGCTGTGTGCTACACTTGCACACCAGCAACACTCGACCGTAACTAAAACAGACGAGAAATGTGATGTTCACTGCGTGTACCGCATGATATACCTTCATCATTTTGGCAACAATAAAGCAGGAAAGGTCACAAAACTGCTGCTCAACATTTACATTCAGCGACTTAGCTAACAGTTCAAGCGCTCCGCTAGCTTCCAATGGAAAGTAGAACGCCGCTACAAATATTCCAGCACGGGTCATACGTAGTAGAAAAACTACTAAAAATCAATCAGATGACTAGCTGATATAAAAAAACTACTAAAAACCGATACGTGGCACCGATGAATAACCGATGTCAATTACAAAATGAAGAAATAATAAGACATTTAAACACCCATTGAAATTGAGGATAAGGTTATGAAGGCATTGAAGTCACTCCCGTAATTAGACAGGAAAGCCGCGGTGGCTTGACACGAGGGACAAAATAAAGAGGGTCACGGCCACTACAGAAGAAACAAGGTGGAGTCAAACCAGTCTTTTTTCGTAGACCGTGTGGCAATGCTGACGTCATGGCAACGGACCAATAGCAGCGCTTATATTGCATCTGGCAACACTGCTTGCCCCAAACCTGGCACCACTATTGGCCTAACGATACGTCGCAATGGTGACGTCATGAAGTTTGTTTGAAATAAAGCCGTTCTATTGGCTAGCCGACCAAGAGGAGGTGTATTTTCCCCCCTAGAAATGACTCTACCTTGTTTCCTCTACCGTGGTCACGGCACTACACACCGCAACACACATACGCTACGCAACAAACACCAGGTGAGCTATACATTATTACCCTACAAAACGACACCAACACAAAACAAATAAGGCTAAGCATGAATCACATAAAAAAGAGTTTGCTTAGAGTGATCCCAGCGTCAGTGAGAGGTGCTTACCGTTGCTGTACAATCATCTTCATTTTCGATGTCTTGCACACTACAGTATGATCGAACAAACCGGTTTATTAGCTGCGATTTATCACGAGTAATTAACCAAGTTGATGAATCACAAGCGGTAAATTATTTCAAGTTCGTTTTTTTTTTAGTTTTCAAGTTACAAAATATGTAGTACAAGCGGCGATCGAAAACGAGTTGAGTTTTGGAGCGACGAACTTCCGAAAAGAATTACAAGATCTTGACTTCGTCGCTGTGCCGCCACAATGATGTAGACAACCACTGAATGCCCCTGACGCGATCCAAAAATATTTTCAAATCAAACCCGAAATTTGTTCAATGTTGAAGATGGAGCCCGTATCCAGAATACGGCACGGCGTTCACCACAATATTTTCGGAGATTTTCAAGAAATTTCAACTTTTTCCCCGAGATTCAGTCACGCAGGTTTAACTTTTCGATGTTTTCCAAAGTTCACAATCACGCGAGGCACTCTACGAGATGGCGCCCGAGCGTGTGTGTGTGTTGGAGTGAAAAAGTGAAAGCGAAAATTAGATAACTGCAGTAAAATAGTAACGAACCCCTTAACGGATTTCTCAGAATAATTCATGAGTATTAATTCAAATTCAATATAGTCCCAAATAAAACGCTCACTACATTCATATCGTCAAGTAATATGTATTCAAGAAAGCAAGCTAAAAATTAGATACTTCTCTCACGTTAAGTCGAATTCACGATCGAAAAAATGAACATTTAAAAAAAACTAAAATGTTAAACAAAGATTTCATTATTTTAAATGATTCGCTAGTATCGGCCGAGCTACACAACTTTCATGGTTCATATGATGTCCCTACGCTACCTCGAGGAAACAAAGAAATAAATACGATATCTGATACACAGGCCTAAACAGAGCTGGTCACGAACACGAGGTCACTAACCTTCAACCCCGTCTCTCGTGAATTAATTTTACGGGTCTTGAACATTCCTCGTAAAATGTTCCGAATTACATTGCATAAAATGGCCCGCATCACGCGGTTGTCAGAAATGCGTTCAATGACTGCAGCAAATGTGCAGCATAGAGCGATAGAAGCTTTGATGAGTTTGAATCACCAAGGACTCGTGACTTTGAAGTCCAATGTTAAGTTGATATGTGAGATAAAGATACAAAGATGTGAAAAGGACACCACGCACCAGTGAAATAATTTATTAATTAACAAATCCTAACTCCTGACTATAAACGTAAGGTTGATATTTTAACGCAACCCTTATCATCATTGAAATCGAGGCAAACAACCGATACTAAACAAAAAAATAAAACCCACCATCAGGTAAGGTTGAAAACTTTTTCTTGATTAATTAAGAAACGAACATTCATGACGTAGATATTCTACTGCACAAATTGAGCGAAGCATTTGTCCACATGAGAACAAACGCCATACTTATTCCTCGTTGAAAAATAAACAAAATTGAAAATTATACTTCTTCATTGAACGGATTTCTCAATTTGAAATGGCCCCATTTACCGCCCCCGAACTCTCTCCTATCACAACTGCTGTGCACCTATGACCAAATATACGAGTACGATATGTCTATAAAACGAAACATTATTGGAGAAGTAAAGAACTATTTTTTAAGTAAATAGATCTACATGGTCACTTCACGCGGACTACTAACAGAGAGGAAGGGCGTGTGAAGGGGAGACTTGAGTCGCAGCGATGAAGGGAACCACACCACAGCACAGATACGACTGCCGGTCGCCCTTCTTTTCGCCTGCCAGATGCCTGCATCGCCCCCTTCACCCCCCCCCCCTTCCTAAATACCCCCTTCCCTGTGACGCAGTGAAGGGCAAGCCTGCGCTGCTGCTTGTGATGCCGCTTTTTCCTTCACAAAATGGGACTCTATATACTGCCCGCACCCCGCCCTTCCCCTTCACACGGTGGTGACACCCCTTCACACGGTGGTGGTACCCCTTCACACGGTGGTGGTACCCCTTCACACGGTGGTGGTACCCCTCACACGGTGGTGGTACCCCTCACACGGTGGTGGTACCCCTCACACGGTGGTGGTACCCCTCACACGGTGGTGGTACCCCTCACACGGTGGTGGTACCCCTCACACGGTGGTGGTTCCCCTCACACGGTGGTGGTACCCCTCACACGGTGGTGGTACCCCTCACACGGTGGTGACACCCCTTCACACGGTGGTGGTACCCCTCACACGGTGGTGGTACCCCTCACACGGTGGTGGTACCCCTCACACGGTGGTGGTACCCCTCACACGGTGGTGGTACCCCTCACACGGTGACACTTTTCACACCCTCAGTGTGACGTGTTATATGTTCAGATAAGATAAAAAAACACTAGAAAAGGGTTCCAAAGAGAGGAAGGAGGAAGGCATCATTTAGTACGGAGATAAGAGAACGCGGAATCTATGCAGAAGCGGCACAGAAATACTAAGTTGAGAAAGAAGTTTATGACACAAAACAAAATTGATTGATTATAAGAAAGTATGAGCCTACAAAAATTGTATCCCCCTGAGGGGAAACTAGATTAAAAGTGGAAGAGCAAAGGAGTAGATGCTGAAAACCAGGACAGCAGCGATCCGAAACAGGATGGTCCCTAACGCAAGCAGAAACCTACAACTTCAATTAAACACTAGGATGGCCAGCCTAACATTTACCAAGGGACCTTACATTTTCCCCGTGGGAGTGCTAATCCCCATAGATACTGTAGCTGTACCTCTATACTATATGTAGATACTATGGTATAGCATCCATATATACAAGATATCTAGATTTGATCTTCTGTTTCCAAAATTAAAATTTCTCACTTAAAGAATCCACTTCTCTGGTAAAAAGAACACAGATCTCAAAAGATTGTTAAGCAGACGAAGTCCATCAAGCAACTCATCCATCATTGTTTTTTACTTCAAACATTTGGGTAACTAATTGAATCCCAAAAACAATACTCTAAAAAAACGTACTGTCACACACTTACATAAATAAATACTAGGCCTGCAGCACTCCCCCTTCCCATAAAAAATTATAAAACAAACAGGAATCGGAATCGTCTCGAAACTCGAACACCTCAGGACCGTCCCGAAATTTGGTATCGTTCCATCAATAATTTACTCGCAACATTTCGCTTCTGAAAAAAGCGAGACCACCCGGAAGTGCTGAACGTGTACCAGCAGCTCAAATTACACGAACCACATTTGATTTTATTTGAAAAGCCACATTCTATTTTGACGCGTCGCAGAACACGAGGCGGAGCTGCGCGACCGCAAATCTGACAGTGTTGTACGAAAAGAAGATATTGTCTTTTTATTTCCTAGCTCCACAAATCGACGGTTTTTGCCGGCAAAAAGATGAATAATTTCGGAAGTTGCAGATGTTGAAGTAACCAAAAACAGCAACAAAAACTAAAATAAATAAAAATGCACCTGATCAAACAGATATCGTAAGTCATATCAAAAAAGAACATGACACTTTAAAGACAAAAGCTGAAGCAAAAATTAGGGCACAATGCAACAGACAAAAGCCAGAAAATAGGGCATGAGCTAAATCAAAGCAGAAAACAATTTAGAACTGAAGAAAACGGGCAGAAAAAATTTATTGAAACCAAAGCAGAGTTGAAGAGCAGCAAGAGGTCCAGAAGAGGACCTCTTGCGAGGAATGGTCATGAAAAATAAAGCAGCTGAATAATCATAAAACGAAACATGGACAAAAAAAAGCAGATAAACTGAAATAGAAGCTAACGAATTTAGGCAATAATATAAAATTAATCTCCATGTTGAGCAACAGTGAAGGAACGTTTGGAAATTAGGTTTTATTGGAACGTACACCTTAAATGATTTAAGTAGCTTATCTTGCTTCTTCACTATTATAAGGAAATCAAGTGTTGAAGTTTACCGCGGAGATGAAGAGTTGCCCGTACACCAAAAGGAAGAACAAGGCACAGAACAACGATGGAGATAAAGACCACCAATAACAAAAGGAACAAAAAAATAACAAAAAAGGGCACCTCTTCATCTCGGAGAGAAAGCTCCTCTCCGGCAGGCGGGAGTCGTCGTCCAAACTCAGGAAGGAGTAAACTGAGGACTGGTTGAGGCTCGCCATGCTGGGGGCGCTGGATGTGGAGGAGGAGGTCACTAGGGGGTCTAATGTATCGACTAGGGGTCTAAGGGGGGCCAACTAGGATTAAAGGGGGCCTTAAAGTGTCAACTAGGGGTCTAAGGAAAGAAAAGGGGTCAACTGGGGGGTCAAAGGAAGGAAAAGGGGTCAACTAGGGGGTCAAAGGAAGGAAAAGGGGTCAACTAGGGGGTCAAAGGAAGGAAAAGGGGTCAACTAGGGGGTCAAAGGAAGGAAAAGGGGTCAACTAGGGGGTCAAAGGAAGGAAAAGGGGTCAAGGGAGAGAGAAGGAGTAAACTAGGGAGAAAAAGTCAACTACGAAGTCCAAGAGGGACATAAGGAGGGTCAACTAGTGGATCTAAGGAAAAAGAAGAGGTCAAGTAGAGCGTTTAAGGGAGGATAAGGCTAATTATTTTTTGAAAAAGGGGAGAAGGAGTCAACTAGTGAGTCGAACGGGGGAAAAAAGGGAGGGGGGGGAGCAAGCTTACTCAAAAATTTCAAAAATATAAGTAGCAACACAAAAAAAGAGAACTCTTGTAAAATAAGCCAAATAAGCCAAGGGTGAACTAACTAAAAAAATATTGCTAATACTTTTACAACAAAACAAAAAGTTAAGGATTATAAGACAACCGAGATGAAGGGAATGAATTATAAAATGATATGTTTCCAAATGAGAAGCATCAACGGGTATTGTTGTATTAATGATAATTCTGAGGCAAACACGGAACAGACAAAATGTAGGAATTTTAATAGAAAACAATAAAAATGTGCCCACTAAACTCAAAAAAGGGAATTTCTCATCCCCGATATTAAAATTAAGTTAATGTATTTCCGATACAAAAAAAATAATATTCTCAAAATGTCAGCTGAAAAACATTTAACGTAAATCATAAGCAAAAATTTTTGTAAAATTTTGTGTGACTTAGTTCAGGAAAAAAAATCCAGTATTGGGGTGAAAAATAAGTAACAATCATAGTAAAAAATTAACTGCATATTCGAAAAATAGGATATCAACAGGGTGTAAAAAAAATCCTATTCTAAAAAACTGACAAATTCAGCAACACGTTCTTAAGTCAAAAAAATAACAAAATAACCTAAGCAAACTTTAAAAAAACCTACATTCGAAAAATAAAATATTAAGGGGATGAAAAAAAAATATTTAAAACTGAAAATTTTGCATCATGTCTCTACGTTGAAGAAAATAACAAAAGATCCTAAACAAACCACAAAAAAAGATACAAGAACACATGACCGAAGGTCGGGCAAAAACCAAACTACAAACAGAGATAGCAAAAGTAAATCGCAGACAAAAGGCGCGCCACCAAAGTACGGAGTTAAGCCGAACTCTACGGCGATGTACGCGCGGCAATACAAGCGTTAGGACAAGCGCTTTCAAAGAACGTCCATGAGATTTAGGGCCGTAATTATACGTCTTTCAGTGAGTCGTAACACGAACATTTCTACAGAACGGACCACACATCGCAGGAAAGAAAATTGACGCTCCTGGAAACGTCTTCGAATAAATTGTCGCTCTTTGAAATGTTTTCTAAGAAATTGAAGCTCCTGCAACCCTTTACCGTCAAAGTGAATTTCAAAATTCCCTTTCACAAGCAGCTCTAATATATTTTATTCCTTGTGAAATTTGTGCCCTTATGTATTCTTCGAAGTTCTTTGTCGAGTGGCAGTCACTTCCTCGTTGTGATGTCGGTGACTACATGATGCCGGTGCCAGTTTAGTGATGGTGGTTGTGTTGGCGGTAATATAAGTACAAAATGCGCACGTTAAAGGATTAAATGTTTTTAAATTATTGTCGCTCATTGGAGCGTCATTCGAGAAATTGACGCTCATTGGAAGGTCCTTCGAGACCTGGGATGCGAAGAACGTTACGGATTGGCTGAGCGCTGAGGCGGTAGAGCGCACTTCTTCACGCCCGCAGCGCGTGTGTGCGTTATTACACATTCGCTCAACGGACACTAATCATGAGCAGGAAGATGTTGAAACGTGCGCAAAAACCAATGCATTTCTCAAATAAAATCCTCGTCCTATCACTTCCTGACATGAGTGCGGTAAAGCGGCTACAATTGAAGTTACAATGCAATTCACGAACAAGGAAGCTTCTTCTTGAACGGGTCTCTCATGTCTTGCTTTGAAGTTTCAAGCCCACGCTTTCAAGAATTGGTACCTTCCAGAAATGGAACCTTCGGTGTAAATATGACCTTGTTTTCAGATCTGAATATAATACACTTGACCTTTCCCTCCATCACAGCGTTGCTCATGACTGCAACCAAACCTCAAACGACATTCCCCCACTGATCAAATGAACGTTTTCCCATCACTAAAAAAAAGAGCATTTCAAAAGATATCTCTTCCGTATAAAGAATATTTCTGCTTTCTAAATTGGAATGCATCAGACATATTGTAAGTTAATGCTTGAAACGAAAACTTTTCTACCAATTACTGTGGTTCGATTGGATAGATGATCTGATATCCCATACCACACATGTAGAAACTGCAACCAAGTATGATGTAAACATAGCTTGAAAACAAGCCACATGAATCATCCTTTGACTCTCCTTGTCCGCGACCCAACGGATGTTAGTAAGCACGATGTTCACCGCCAACTCCCTGAAGTCATTCTATCGCCGAGTGTGACGCTGATCTCAGGTAAACATGCTGAAGTGGTCACAAATAGAAGCCCAGTAAATCATTAACCGAGCCTCGGTTTGTTTTAGAGCTCGTGTTGCGACTGGCGCATGTCCCTGGTGTTGCCACCTACAGACTCGGCCGAATGATAACAGTAATGTTGAGAGGTGTTGATAAAACCAACATCAAAGCACGGATGCGAGTCCTTTATTGCTCCACTACGCGCGCCGTCTGCGACCGAAAGATTAATTTAACCTTATATCTTTAAAGACGAGTCAACTGCAAACCAAACCTACATAAATATTCAAATTAGGACTCGGTTGAAAGCATCATCCCGATGAACAGGCCAGCGCGTCGCAGCCCCGTATAAACATGACGCTAACGTGTCTGGCCGGCTGCCAGATGCACGAGTATTCTGAGCCCGGCTCGGTCATGCCTCAAACTGCGTCCGGCTATAATTTGTTGTACCGTAGAGTCGGCGACGACGCGCGATCAAAAACTAATACCAAACACAACATAGTGATGTTTTCCCATTACGCATCAGATATAAGATTTTTTAAATATATTCAAGAACCGATGTTTGTAAACAAGATAGAAGTATCACATAAGAGTATCCTACCGTTAGATATTAATTTGAATAAACAGAACAGAGAGGTATGTCAAAATTATCAGGAGATGACTTTTTTGTCCACCTCCGGCAATCGAACAGCTCAGAAATTACTAATGAATCAGAAGATGCTATAAATCAAAACATGAGCGAATAATGCACGGTATTGTGCATAAGAAAAGAAAAATACTCCAGGACCTTACGAGAAAATCGAAGAAGATCCACAACGCACGTGTGCGGACACCTTGGACCAAACGAGAAGCAAGCCCGATGACCGCTCGAGTTGGTCGACGTCACTGCGTCTAGTGCGATTCCGGCTCACTACGACTAGAAAATTAAACTTACCATCTATTTATGAAGGAAATGAAAATTGTCCCAATTGCCACCAAAAGCCAAAAATTAGGCATTGGAATGACAACCGCCAAAAATTATACATTGGAATGACAAACGCCAAAAATGATACATCGGAATGACAAAACCGAAAGAAAACACGTCACTGTCGCACAGTCCACACGCCACCACCAAACAGCAGCACTCAGTGGCGCTTCTTCCACGGAAGCGTGCA
The DNA here is from genome assembly GCA_014220935.1 of Platorchestia sp. MABIK. Taxonomy (NCBI): domain Eukaryota; kingdom Metazoa; phylum Arthropoda; class Malacostraca; order Amphipoda; family Talitridae; genus Platorchestia; species Platorchestia sp. MABIK. Next base: position 139,624 of record JACJUY010000384.1, read on the forward strand.
AACGAGAACGAACCTACGCCAAATCAGCGTATGGAACATCCGTTAGATGCTGTAAAAGGAGTCGAACTCAAAGGGTAAAATCAAAACCATCAGAGATATGTACAAACCAAACAGTGAGCTTCTCTGATGCAACATATCCACACGTTATATTCTAATACGTCCGCTGCTGGAGTTTGGGTTAGTAGATTACAAATAAGTCAGCAAACCACGACGTACTGCTCGAACAGTTCCAAATCCTCCTCCGACGCTTCTTGTTCTTCAACACTAGGAGTCCTTGCTGCAGCTTCTTCCTTCCTCTGTTGAGCCCGAAGGTCTTTGGTTTTCTTGTCCTCAGCCAAAACCTTTTCCAGCACGACGGCCTTCTCCTCTTCGGTCTTTTTCTTCTCGGCAGCGTTCCTAAGCGCCTCGGAGATGAGGAGCTCGTCTTCTTTAGCCCTTCTTTCGTCATCGATTCTCTTTTTCTCAGCATCTTCGAGCCTTTTCTTTTCCCGTAATTTCCGGTCTTCTTCGAGAACCTTTGCTTCCAAAACCCTCTTCCTCTCAGAGTCAGCTTTCTTTTCTTCAGCTTTCCTGATTTCCTCTCCCAGCAAAATATTATCCTTTCTTTTCTGTTTTTCAGCTTTTTCATCATCTCTCAGGCGCTTTTCTTCGTCTTTTCGTCTCTGTTCTTCAGCAAGGACGCTGTCTTCTTTTTCCTTGGCCAATTGTGTTGGCCTCTCCTCTTCAGCTTCCCGTACCAGATCAGCTGTGAGCTCACTAACTCGGGAGGCCGGAGCGACAACATCGCCTGTCTTGCCAGCTTTCTTCACAACAATCACAGGTTCGATAACTTCATGAATTTCTTCGACCTCAGGTTGGAAAGAAACCTTCTTTAGCTGTTGCTTCACAATGCCTCCTTCGATGCGCTCATCTAAAGCTGCTTCGAAATCCGCGAACTGCTGAGCTTGAATCATTTCTACCACAGCAGCAGTCATCTTGGCTTGCTTTTCTCCATCTTCTTTTATTCTCTCTTCTTGCTCCTTCCTTCGTCTTTCTTCTTCTTCTTCTTCCTCTCTAGCACGTCGATCTCGCTCGTCTTGAACTCGTTGCAAGTCAGCCAACTTAGCAGCCTGGGTTTCTTTTTCGTTCCTAATTCGATCTTCTTCTAAAATTTTCTCAGTAAGAAGCCTCTTCTCTTCTTCAAGCTGCTTCTCCCGCTCTATCTTGGCTTTCGCTTCTCGGATCGTCGCCTCATCTGTAGCCTTCTGCTCTTCTATTTTTCGTTGAGCTTCTTCTTCTTTGACTTTAGCTTCCCTCGCTCGCTCGGCCTCTTGTGACAGTCTCGATGCCTCGATAGCCTCCTTTTCAAGAGCCAATTTCTCATCAGCAACGCGCTTCATCTCTTCAACTCTCATTCTCTCGAGAGCAATTTTCTCCTCGTCCATCTTCTTGGCACTCTCGGACCGTTCAAGATTTTCTTCGGTCTTTTTAGCTTTTGCTGGAACGTCGGCAGTTTCTCCTTGGCTAACTTGAGGCAATTTGGCCTCCACGACACCGTCAGGCTTCTCGCCTCCTTTCTTTTCAGGCTTCTTAACTTCATCGACGATTTTCAGACCAGCTCGGGGCGGCTCTGGTTCCTGACTCACCTTCGCAGGAAGCTTATCATGATCTCTAGGTTGCTCTTTGCCTGCAGTCTTTCCTTCAGACGCTGCAGCAGCTCGTGCTCTCTCCTTCTCAGCATCTATCAACTTCATTTCTTCCTCTCTCTTTTTCGCGAGAATTTCTTTATTCCTTTTGTCGAATTCAAGCGCTTGCTCTTCCATGCTGCGGTTCAATAGTTCTTTTTCTTTCCGGGCCTGAGCAAGTGCCACCGCATCAGCAATTCTCTTGTCATCAGCTTCCTTTTGCTTGCGTTGCTTCTCGGCATCCAATATGAGCTTATCTTGCGCTTCTTTTTTCCGCAAAACTTCCCTGTTCTTTCTGTCATTTTCCAGGACCTGTTCTTCCATGCTTCTGTTGAGCAGCTCCTTCTGCTTCTTTGCCTCCGAGACCCTAATCTCGTCTTCAATTCTCTGACGGTCTGAAACAACTGGCGAGGATTCGGGAGCAACGTTCGCTGGTGATACTTTGGAATCTCTTTTCCTCTTCATATCGTTTTCTAGAACTTGCTCCTCCAGAGTGCGATTCAACAGCTCTTTTTCTTTCTGAGCTTCAGCAATCACATTTGGGTCGTCCGTATCGACTCGCTGCTTTTTGGCAAGTTCTCGGCTTTTCCTGTCGTTCTCTAGAGCCTGCTCTTCCATACTCTTGTTCAGAAGTTCTTTTTGTTTCCTCGCTTCAGTGACCCTCATTTCGTCAGAAATTCTTTGCTGGTCATTTTGAGTGCGCTGAGCGTTGACCGCAGCGTCCGACACGTTCTTGTCTGCTTCTTGCATCTTTTTCAGAGCATCTCTGTTCCTGCGATCAAATTCAAGAGCCTGTTCCTCCATGCTCTTATTCAGAAGCTCTTTCTCTTTCTCTGCCTTATTGCTTATGATCTCGTCTGCTATCCTTTTCTCGTCGGCCTCTTTCTGCTTTCGCTTCTTTTCGGCTTCAATGAGCTGTTTTTCATCATCTTCTTTCTTCTTGGACGCTTCCTTGTTCTTTCTGTCCAGTTCAAGCGCTTGCTCCTCCATGCTTTTGTTCAAGAGCTCTTTTTCTTTTCTCGCAGCGCTAATTCTAATCTCGTCTTCAACTTTTTTACTATCCGAAATAATAGACTTGTCCTGATCACGAGACTCAGCGGCAGCTGCAGGCCTCTCTTTAGAAGCAGCCCTTCTCTTTTTATCAAATTCCAATGCTTGTTCTTCCATACTTTTGTTCAAAAGTAACTTCTGCCATCTTGCCTCAGCAACTCTGAGTTCATCAGAAATTCGTTGATCATCCTCGTCACCGCGCTTAAGTTTCTTTTCCGTGTCTATCAACTCCTTGTCAGCTTCCTGTTTCTTTTTCAACGCTTCTCTGTTTCTTCGGTCGAACTCAAGCGCTTGTTCTTCCATGCTTCTGTTGAGCAGCTCCTTCTCTTTCTTGGCCTCAGAAACACGGACTTCATCAGCAATTCTTTTGGCATCGCTCTCGCGTTGCTTAAGCTCTTTTTCTGCGTCTATCACTCCCCTTTCTTCCACTTCTTTCTTCTTCTGGGCTGCTCTATTTTTGCGGTCTTGTTCAAGCACTTGCTCTTCCATACTCTTATTTAAAAGTTCTTTTTGCATCCTTGCTTCGGCAACTGTAATTTCGTCCGCTATCCTCTGTTCATCAGACATGGCGACCTTATGTTCAGTGCCGGCTTTAGGTCTTTCTCTAGAAACTTCTCTTTTCTTTCTTTCGTTTTCTAGAACCTGTTCTTCGATGCTGCGATTGAGAAGCTCTTTTTCCCTCATAGCTTCGGCAATAATCTTTTCTTCCAGTTTCTTCTTTCCCTGCGTGCTCTGAAGCTGTTCATTTTCTGCAGCTTCTATCAATTCAGAATCGGGTCGTTTCTGAGAAGCTGATCGGTTTCTTCTATCATTTTCAAGGGCTTGTTCTTCCATGCTTTTATTCAATAGTTCTTTTTGTTTTTTGGCTTCTGCTACTCTCTTCTCATCTGCTATTTTCTGTTGATCCTTTTCAGATTGTTTTAGTTTCGTCTCAGCGTCAACCAAATCCTTGTCAGCTTCCTGCTTTTTCTTCAAAGCATCTCTGTTTCTCCGGTCAAATTCGAGAGCCTGCTCTTCCATGCTTCTGTTCAAGAGTTCTTTCTCTTTCTTTGCCTCAGCAACGCGAATTTCATCGGCAATTATTTTGTCATCGGCTTCTTTCTGCTTACGCTTTTTCTCAGCGTCTATCAAGTCTCCTTCTGCCTCTTGCTGTTTCTTCAACGACAGCTTGTTCTTTCTGTCAATTTCAAGTGCTTGCTCTTCCATGCTTTTGTTGAGAAGCTCCTTTTCTTTTCGGGCAGCGGCAACCTTTATTTCGTCTTCAATTCTCTTGCCGTCAGCAACGGAAGGTTCATCTGGCAGCGGCGCCTCAACTCCAAACCGATCTTTGGAAGCTGCTCTTCTCTTCTCGTCGTTCTTGAGCGCCTGTTCCTCCATGCTCTTGTTGAGGAGTTCCTTCTGCTTCTTGGCTTCCTGCACCCTCGCTTCGTCAGCAAGTCTCTGGGCGTCAGCGTCAGGTTGGCGATCGTCAGCAAGGTCCACTTTCTTGTCAGCTTCCTGCTTCTTCTTCAGCGCTTCTCTGTTCCTGCGGTCGAAATCCAAAGCCTGTTCCTCCATGCTTCTGTTGAGAAGCGCCTTCTCTTTTTTCGCCTTCTCTATGAGCTGTTCTTGTGCGATGATTTTCTCGTCGGCTTCTTTTCGTTTTCTTTTGAGTTCCTCCTCGACGAGCAGCCTTTCTTCCTCTTGCTTCTTCTTCATCGCTTCCTTGTTCTTGCGGTCTACTTCCAGTGCTTGTTCTTCCATGCTTTTGTTCAGGAGTTCCTTCTGCTTCCTGGCCTCAGTAACCCTCATCTCGTCCTCTATTTTCTTGCTGTCAGGAGCACCGGATCTCTCATTTTCTGAAACTTGCGCCGGTTTTTCTTTGGAAGCAGCTCTTTTCTTTTTGTCATTTTCTATTGCCTGCTCCTCCATGCTCTTATTAAGGAGTTCTTTTTGTTTTTTGGCTTCAGTCACTCGAATTTCATCAGCTATTCTCTGCTCGTCATCACCGCGTTTCTTGGAATCTGAAGAAGCTTTATCAGCGTCCTGCATCTTCTTCACAACATCCCGATTCCTTCGGTCGAATTCAAGAGCTTGTTCCTCCATGCTTTGGTTCAGCAGCTCTTTTTCCTTTTTAGCCTGAGCTATGCGAACTTCGTCTGCAATTTTCTTCTCGTCGCCCTCTTTCCGTGAGCGTTTCCTCTCGTTTTCTATCAATTGGCGTTCTTCCTCTTGCTTCTTCTTCAGAACTTCTTGATTCTTTCGATCCCATTCAAGCGCTTGTTCCTCCATACTTCTATTCAAGAGCTCTTTCTGCTTCCTTGCTTCATTAACCCTCATCGCATCAGCAATCCGCTCTTCGTCAGAAATGAGAGATTTATTCTTCTCTGCTTCTGGATCTGATCCCTCTTTAAACGCCACTCTTCTCTTCCTATCATTTTCCAGAGCCTGCTCTTCCATGCTTTTGTTCAGAAGTTCTTTTTGCTTTCTCGCTTCAGAAACTTTCAGTTCATCAGCCACCCTCTGGTCGTCGCCGCCGCTTGGCTTGGTCTCCGCCACCCCTTTGCCAGCTTCTTGTTTCTTTTTGGAGGCCTCTCGGTTCCTGCGGTCAAATTGCAAAGCCTGTTCCTCCATGCTTTTGTTGAGAAGCGCCTTCTCTTTTTTCGCATTCTCTATGAGCTGCTCTTGTACGATGATTTTCTCGTCGGCTTCTTTTCGTTTTCTTTTGAGTTCCTCTTCGACGAGCAGCCTTTCTTCCTCCTGCTTCTTCTTCATCGCTTCCTTGTTCTTGCGGTCTACTTCCAGTGCTTGTTCTTCCATGCTTTTGTTCAGGAGTTCCTTCTGCTTCCTGGCCTCAGCAACCCTCATCTCGTCCTCTATTCGTTGGCTGTCAGAAGCAGCTCCGGCTGGCTCGCCGCTCGCTTTCGAAACTTCTTTCCTATTTCGATCATTGACCAAAATTTGCTCCTCTATACTTTGATTCAAAAGTTCTCTTTCTTTGAGCGCTTCCGCTATTATTTTCTCCTCGACTGCTTTCCTTTTTCGATCATTGGCCAAAATTTGCTCCTCCATACTTTGATTCAAAAGTTCTCTTTCTTTGCGAGCTTCCGCTATTATTTTCTCCTCGACTTCATCCCTGACTGCAGGCTTGTCGGGAATGTCCTGGATTGCTGATTTGGCTTCGGGTTTTTGTTTCTTCTCCAGTGCACGAATTTTCCTGTCATTTTCCAGAACCTGCTCTTCCAGGCTTTTGTTGAGGAGCTCTTTCTGGCGTTTGGCTTCTGCCAGTTTGATTTCGTCAGCAATTCTCTGGTCATCGCTTTCTTTCTTTTTTCTATCTTTTTCGCGGTTCACCAAGTTCTTTTCCGTCTCTTCTTTGCTCTTGAGAGCCTCTTTATTCCTGCGGTCGAATTCAAGAGCCTGTTCTTCCATGCTCTTGTTTAAAAGCTCTTTCTCTTTCTTCGCTTGAGAAATTTGTTCAGCTTCTGCGATAAGTGTATCATCAATTTCCTTTCGTTTGCGCTTCTTCTCAGCTTCGATCACTTTCTTTTCTTCTTCCATTTTCTGCTTCAATGTCACCTTGTTCTTCCGATCGATTTCAAGGGCTTGCTCTTCCATACTTTTATTCAAAAGTTCTTTTTCCTTTCTCGCCTTAGCAATTCTCACCTCATCTTCAATTCTCTTATCGTCAGAAACAGTTTCAGGAGATTTTCCAAGTTCTCCCAGCTTTTTAGAAGCTCTGAGCTTTCTGTCGTTCTCAAGCACTTGCTCCTCCATGCTTTGATTCAATAGCTCCCTTTCTTTCAGGGCTTCAGCTATTAATTTTTCTTCGGCCCCACTCACCATCTTGGGCAACTCTACTTTTGTCTCTGGTGCCGCTTCGCCTTCACGCTTTTCACTGTGCCCCCTGTTTTTCCTGTCGTTCTCTAGCGCCTGCTCTTCCATACTTTGGTTGAGGAGTTTCTTTTGCTTCATTGCTTCAGCAGCTATTGTTTCATCAGCAATTCTTTGATCATCACTCGCTTTCTGCTTTGCTGTCTTCTCCTTGGCGATGAGTTCTTGCTCGGCGCTCTGCTTCTGCTTCAGAGCTTCTCTGTTTCTCCTGTCAAACTCAAGAGCTTGTTCTTCCATACTCTTGTTCAAAAGCTCTTTTTCTTTCTTAGCATTGGAAATCCTCAACGCATCTGCAATCAATTTGTCATCGGCCTCTTTCTGTTTACGTTTCTGTTCGGTATCTACGACTTGCTTGTCTACATCATCTTTTTTCTTCAGCGCTTCCTTGTTCTTTCGGTCCATCTCGAGAGCTTGCTCTTCCATGCTTTGGTTGAGAAGTTGCTTCTGCTTTCGCGCATCAGCAATCCTCTGTTCGTCTGCGATTCTTTGAGCATCGGAAATGGAGGGCTTTTCCCCAACATCGGAGCCTGAAGCCAACTTTGGTTTAGAAGTTTCTTTCTTTTTGCGATCATTCTCAAGGGCTTGTTCTTCAATGCTACGATTTAACAGCTCTTTTTCTCTCTGAGCTTCAAGAATCAATTGTTCTTCCGCCCTTCGTTTCTCGTCAACTTTAATGGTGGGCTCCGTCTTCGGCAATATAGCTTCTTCATTCTCCTGTTGCTTCTTGGTGAGCTCTCGACGCTTTCTGTCATTTTCGAGCACCTGTTCCTCCAAGCTTTTATTGAGAAGCTCCTTCTCTTTCTTCGCAGTAGCAGTTTTCATCGCGTCCGCAATCATGCGTTCATCAGCTTCTATTTGCTTCAATTTTTTCTCTCTCTCCACTACTTCCCGCTCCGCGTCCTCTTTCTTCTTATTGGCTTCTCTGTTCCTCCGGTCAAATTCAAGTGCTTGTTCTTCCATGCTTTGGTTCAAGAGTTCCTTCTCTTTCTTGGCGAGAGCTACTCGAACTTCGTCACTGATAGCCTTCTCATCGGACTCCTCTTGCTTGCGCTTCTTTTGAGCATCCAGGACCTCTTTTTCTTCTTCTTCTTTTTTCTTCAGCAGTGCCTTATTCTTACGATCATGTTCCAGAGCTTGCTCCTCCATGCTCCTGTTCAGCAAGTCCTTCTGCTTCCTCGTTTCGGTTATTTTTATTGCTTCTTCGATTTTCTCGTTGTCGGACCTGGAAACTTCTTTGGTAGGTTTCCGAGGGACAACCTCCTCCTGAGGGACAACCTCCTCCTGAGGGACAACCTCCTCCTGAGGGACAACCTCCTCCTGAGGGACAACCTCCTCCTGAGGGACAACCTCCTCCTGAGGGACAACCTCCTCCTGAGGAACAACCCCCTCCTGAGGGACATCGCTCACGGCCCTCTTTCCCTCAGCGCCGCCACCAGACGGCTCTTGCACCTCCTCAGCTCCAGAAGGACGCTCGACTGCTGCTTCTACCGACTTTCCAGTCTCCTGCTGCTCTGCAAGTACTTGCTGCACTTCGACTACCTTATCACTGCTGACTTTTTCTTCTATTTGATCCTCGGCCTCCTCGGTCGGCTCTTCCTCTTCCGGTAATTCTTTCTCAGCGAGCTGCTTGCTGAGTTCTCGATTTTTTCTGTCATTTTCCAGGATTTGTTCTTCCAAACTTTTATTGAGTAACTCTGTTTTCTTTTTACTCTCAGATGCGCTAATTTCATCAGCGATTTTCTGTTCGTCAGCCATTTTCTGCTGTGCTCTTTCTTCTATCTGCACGAGCTCTTTGGCTGCATCCTCTTGCTTCTTTAGAGCCTCTTTGTTTTGGCGGTCCAGCTCAAGAGCTTTTTCTTCCATGCTCTTATTCAAGAGCTCTTTCTCTTTTTTCTTTTGAGCCTTACTTATTTCTTCTGCAATTTTTGCATCGTCTTCTTCTTTTTGCTTGCGCTTCTTCTCAGTATCTTTCACTGACTTTTCTTCTTCTTCTTTTTGTTTCAACATTTCTTTGTTCTTACGATCAATTTCGAGAGCTTGCTCCTCCATGCTTCTGTTCAAAAGCTCTTTTTGTTTTCTCTGTTCAGCATTCTGAACTTCCTGGGCAATGATGCCGACATCGCCAGGTTTGGAGACCTTTTCAGGCAGCGACTGCGTAACTTCTTCGGGCACTTTCTCTTCCTTCTCCTTCTCGCTACGAGAGCTTTGCCTGTCGACATTTTCGCTCGCAAGCTCCTTGACTTTTGCAGGAACGATTTCAACTTCGACCCCCTCCAGAGTCAGACTCGGCTGGACCTCTTCAACTATTGAGTCCTGAGCCTCGCTCTGCTTCTTGGGTTTTCCCCGGCTTTTTCTGTCATTTTCAATGGCTTGTTCTTCCATGCTTTTATTGAGTAGTTCTTTCTGCTTTCTTGCTTCAGCCACTTTTGTTTCATCAGCAATTCTCTGATCGTCGCTTTGTTTCTGTTTCACTTTCTTCTCAGCTTCTATCAAGTCCTTCTCTGCATCTTGCTTCTTTATAAGCGCTGCCTTGTTTCTTCGGTCAAATTCAAGAGCTTGTTCTTCCATGCTCTTATTCAACAACTCTTTCTCCTTTTTCGCGTTGGCTTTCTTGATTTCTTCAGCGATTCTTTGATCGTCGCCATCTTTTTGTTTGCGCTTCTTTTCGGCATCGACCAAACGTTTTTCTTCCTGCTCTTTTCCTCTCAATATTTCCTTGTTCTTCCTGTCGATCTCAAGCGCCTTTTCCTCCATGCTTTTATTGAGAAGCTTTTTCTGCTGGAGAGCTTCTGAAATTTTCATCTCTTCAGTTATTTTTTGGCTGTCGGAGCGGCTCGGCGTCTCTGCAGCCAACTTACTTTTGGCATCCCTAGCTAGCACCTTCTCCTCGACCGCCTCCTTTTCCGCCTTGGCCTTCTTCATTTCAGCAGCCACGGTCTGCTGTTCAGCCTGTTTCTTCTTCTCCTTCTCCTGTTCCAGCACCTTGGCCTCGTCTTCCTTTCTCCGATCCTGCTCCAGAAGCCTGGCTTCCATCTCCCGCCTCTCCTCTTCCAGTCTCTTCATCTCCCTGGAGATCATTTCAGCGTCTCTCTTCCTTTGCTCAGCCAGTCTTATGGCCTCCTCCTTGGCCCTCTTCTCCTCGTCCAGCCTCTCCTGCTCGATCCTCTCGAGGACCCTCTCCTCCTGAGCCCTCCTCTCCTCAGCCCTCCTCGCCAGCTCCACGGCGATCAGCTCCTGATCCTTCAGCCTGTGACGCTCGATTTGCTCCATTGCTTTAGAGATGTTCGCCTTGTCGGCCTCCTCTTTCTTACGCTTCTCCTCGGCTATTCTGACACGCTCTCGCTTCCGCTCCTCTTCTATCCTCCTCACCTGCTCCTCTATCAAGTCCTGATCCGTCTTCTTGGGCTGGGATCGACGAATGAGATCCTCCTGAATGGCCTTCGCCTTCTGAGCCTTGGCTTCTCGCTTTGCCTGTTTCTTGGCTGCTTCCAGGCAAGCTTTCTTCTTGGCTTCCTCCAACGCCTCTTCGCTGGTCTTCGATCCGTCCTCATTTTCGATGGCGCTCAACTTTTCGGCAACTAAAGCTATCTCCGGACTCGTCGAAATCGCCTGTAACTCCTCAGCTGCAAAGCTCGTGTTCACCGAGGTGTTGAGGGTTGTATTGAGCGATTCGGGCCTATTGTAAAAATAACACTCCACGTCAGTGGGTGCCGTGAGCAGATCACATACACAAAAAATATGCAACCATGATGCAAAAATTTAATCGAACCACAACTCGACACGTTCCTCTGGAACAAAATACGCACATCGAACCTCAGAACAACTGAAATTCGACTCTCTAGTAAAATGATGAGACTGTCAACTAAAAACCTATTATCCATTCACTCCAAAAACCTGAAACTCTTGCAAGAGCGATAATTTTCTATACGGATACAATCATCAAGGTTAATTAAGAGACCAGCTGACGTTGATCTATCCTTGGAAAAGTAACTAATGTTGACGTTTAACTTTTTGGGCTAACTGAAGATAGGCGAGACCTACACAACCGCGATGGCGACCAGTTCAAATAAATCAACTGCAACTGTCCACTTCTCTACATAGTAGAGCTCTCTTACACCTGCTACTCGTATGTCTGCACTAGACGTATCATAATTCAGATGCAAAATCTAAATTTACTTAACTACTTTAAATGAAACCCACATTTTGGCAATTAATCCGTTTTGGGAAGCCCACATTAATCCGTCACAAGTGATTCATTTAAAAAAATTTGATCCCAAAGCAGATGGAATTCAAAGCCCCGTAAATCTAAATTCTCCCTGATCGCTTTGGCCAGCCGCTCGCTACACGACACCTTTGTTCTAAAGTGATGATATTTTTACCCTCAACAGCGTGTGTGAACCGAGCCTCGAAACTGCAACTGTTGTAGTTGTGCTGCTGCTGGACCCTCACTTTGTTCTCGATAGTGAGACAAACTATCTCCAGACTATCCCCAAACTATCTCCAACAAGACAGAAGCGACGCGAGGTGCAGCAGGGGCAGAGTGGAGGAAGAACACGTCACGGATCAAAGAGACACTCGAAATAGAGAAGCTGAACATTAGGGCGGCTGGACACAGAAAGCGACGCGGCTACGACATACAAGGAAGCCAGCTAAATAGGACGAGAGAAGGGACCTCCAACTGAGATCGCATCTGAAGAATTTCTAAGAGAAACAAGCAAAACGCTTTGCAAAACTAATGTCAAGCGCTAATAAGTAGATGAAGTCGACTAGAAAACATTCACTGGAAAAAACAAAATATTAGCAAAAACGACAAGCACTAAATTTCGACTTTAGATAGCAGTTCTTTAGCAACCATTTGGAGCGTCTAAAAGTTTCCACTTAGTGCCAGAATTAGACTCGACGTGATGCTTTCACATTCAAAATTCAGTTCTCTCGAATAATTGGCAGACTCAGAGCTATTTTTGCATTGTAATACACAGAAATATATCTGCTCTTCCTCACAAACCTGTCATTACGTTGCCAATACAGATCATGCATTTAGTTCTCATCGAAAACTTCCCTTCATAAAACCAAAAGCAGCCATGGGCCAATGTAACGCGCACAGCCATTTAGAGTTCTCCAGCGAACGTAAAACGCTGCAAATAGAGCGAACAGAACGCTCACCGCCACAGCGAACGCATCTCACATGTTTCTATCATTCCATTCAACGCGGTAAATGAACATAAAAGTGAAATGTGTCAATACTTCCCATTGTATTCATCCTCTTTAAAATAGCATCACTGCTCACTCCAGCAGGTCACACAAAGTGTCGTCACCAAGGCCACATAGTTGCTAGCGATCTGAAAACACAAAACTGAACAACCACCAGAGCCTCGTCAACAAGGAAATTATTTCCCACCCACTCTTCATTCCGATTCGACAAATAATATGCCTCGAGCACTGAGAATAGAGCGGCCATTAATTTCCACGTCACTCGAAGAAGCAAGACCACATTAATGAATGAACCCCACACAACCCTGCAACAGGTGGCAGGAACCTGCCGTCAACCCCACTACCACCCCTCACTCCCCCCCTCCCCCCCAGGCTGCCACCTACTGACACCCTGGGCCACGACTCCACAAATTTTCGCAGGAGAAACCTTAACTAATTTTGTTCTGGTGGACATACCACGTTACGTCCTTGACGTGACCCCAGAGCCCAACCCCTCTGACACAACCCTACAAACCCAACCCCCCCTGACACAACCCTACAACCCAACCCCCCCTCACGCGACCCGAACTCACCCCGCGAGCACGGGGTGCCGCGCCACGTCCACGTTGTCGGTAGGGATGGCGGCGGAGAGTCCCAGGTAGTTCTGCTGCTGCAGCTGCTCCTTCAGCTGCTGGGGGCTCAGCGGGTCTCCGGGGGCGGTGGGGGGAGCTGTAAGGCGGGGGAGGACTGGTGAAATGTTCCCATCTTGGGGGGCATAGTTGTGGGTAGAAAATGTTCCCATCTTGGGGGGGCATAGTTGTGGGTAGAAAATGTTCCCATCTTGGGGGGCATAGTTGTGGGTAGAAAATGTTCCCAACTCGCAGCACATAGACGTGTGGAAGTGCGATGCTGTTTTTGAGGAAGTGAGGAACTGCCTAGAAAGTGTAGCTTGGACGCTATCTTTATATCGAGAATCGACCTAGTCTGTCTCGTTAATCGAGAATAAAATATGTACGTTTTTGCAGCCTACAGACATACGAATAAACGGCATTTTGTTCTGTCTCAGTCGCAAGCAGGCAGGAGGCTTGAATTGGGCATAGCTAATGTGAATTAGGCGTGTCTTATGGACGCGGAAAACATTTTCTCGGGTGAGCGTACGTTTATGAGCGAGTGCCAGAGGATGGACAGGATTTTATGACGCAGTAGTAAAGAAACCAGCACGCTCGCTCCTCAGCGTCGGACAGGCAGTGGAGACCTCCACAAAACGAGAGCGACCCGCACCAGGTCCCTGTCCGACCGTGCAGTGAGTTGAGAAAGATGTTCATGAAACAAGATAAAAGTTGAACAAGAAAGAAGTAGGTGCTGAAAAACAGAACAACAGTGAACCATAAAAAGGAGGTCCTTAAAATAACAGAAAACCTTTTATATCAACAAAAAGAAGGCTAACTTTCAGCTCGGGCCCTCCCACATTTTCCCCTTAGGAGATCATTATTGTAATGCAGGGATGAGACGGGCATTTCCTTCTTCCTTTGAGGTCTGATCCTCTCTACTGTGACGGGACAGACAAATGAGCGACACAAGAAGCCAGCGCACACACAACACTAGAAGCTCAGGTGCACGAGTCTCGCATGTTTATAGACTTTGAAAACTTTCCTACACCTCATTAGGGGGGGCTTTGGATACTACGACCTTTAGCGCCGTGATGTTTGCACTTCAATTAAGACAAAAGGAATTGACTCAAGACAAAAGATATTGACTCAAGACAAAAGATATTGACTAAAGACAAAAGATATTGACTCAAGACAAAAGATATTGACTCAAGAGAAAAGATATTGACCCAAGACAAAAGATATTGACCCAAGACAAAAGATATTGACTCAAGACAAAAGATATTGACTAAAGACAACAGATATTGACTCAAGACAAAAGATATTGACTCAAGACAAAAGATATTGACTAAAGACAAAAGATATTGACTCAAGACAAAAGATATTGACTCAAGAGAAAAGATATTGACTCAAGACAAAAGATATTGACTAAAGACAACAGATATTGACTCAAGACAAAAGATATTGACTCAAGACAAAAGATATTGACTCAAGACAAAAGATATTGACTCAAGACAAAAGATATTGACTCAAGACAAAAGATATTGACTCAAGATAAAAGATATTGACTCAAGACAAAAGAAATTGAATCAAGACAAAAAAATTGAATAAATCAAAAGAAATTGAATAAAGACAAAAGAAATGTAATCAAGGCAAAAGAAATAGAACTGAGACAAAGGAAATAGAACTAAGACAGGAGAATACGACGCACCTCCCCCGACGTTGCTGCTCTGGAAGCTCATGTCCATCTTCTCGTCGCGGGTGACGTCGATGGGGAGCGAGTCGTCCCCTAGGGACTTCATCTCGTCCGAGGTGAGGTAGCGGTAGCTCTGGTCACCCAGCATTGTGTCGTCACCTGGGGGAGTGGGGCAGTTGGGTGACTGGGGGGAGTTGGGGAATAGGGGGACGGGGGGAGTGGGGCAGTTGGGTGACTGGGAGGAGTTGGGGAGTAGAGGGACGAGGGGAGTGGGGGGAGTCGGGTGACCGGGAGATGGGGACATAAGGTCACCCAACAACGGGACACCCCCGCGCTGCACAAGCACGGATCATTCGATATTGGGGGACACAAAGGGAATTAATTTCATGCAAAAGCAAAACCAAGGTTAGGGCGTCACGGCTTTACTGCTTGATTGCCGAAAATTTATGGCTACACCAACACTCATTAATGGCTAGAACAAAAATCTAGAAGTATATGGAATTCATGGCTATATTAACCACAACGGTTGGTGGCCCACCCGAAAAAGTAAATACATCGAATACAGAGGTGATTAGTGGAAAGCTCTAGAGAAACACGTCAAGCATTTCTGATTTTCAAAAAATTCCCCCTTTGATCGCCGTTCTCACACCTTCGTGCAAAATGCAGTTCATTTTTGATGTGAAGTATAAGAACATAGTACGTACATTTCGAAGTGAAGTATGAAAAACGTAGTACTATACTAAAAACCTAGTACCTAAAAACTTAGTACCATAGTACCTAAAAAACATGGTACCATAGCACCTAAAAAACATAGTACCAAAGTATCTAAAAAACAAATTACCATAGTACCCAAAAAACATGGTACATAGTACCTCCATAGTACAGCACACGGGCTCAACAGCCGCCCTGCAACTCCGAGGCATTTACCCGCGGCAGCAACGCTCGGAACGGCCATTAATTTGAATGTGCGGCAAATATTCACCTCTCAAATGTGCAACAACGTTCGAACATTGAAGCAAGATTGTGCCGCGCTGGTCAGCCAAGAATATTAAATTTATATTTACAAATATGTATAGCGTTTGGCGAAGTTGGAGTTATTACACAAGTAGATTTCATCATTTATCAGCAGCATAACAGAACATATAAGTGCATTGATAGGAGTACATAGCACAAAGTATCTTAAAACAAATCATGAACGAGCGCAAAGCCATGCACAAATTAAATCATTAAGGAGCAAAACATGAGTTATATTGAGGGCACCGCTTTTTCCTCAACGACCTTCTACAAGAACTTAACAACCATTCTATTCCAATGTACACCCAAATCAACCCAATCTGTATCACAATATTTAGATCCTAAAATGAGCGCTTAACCCAACTTCAAGACACGCCCAAGAAATGCTCACAAACCACCACAACCCCACCAGAGGTACTGTTAAAGAATAAATTTTTTGAATAAAATTAATTTCATATAAGAATATTAAATAATATTGAATAAAAGAAGCATGAAAAATTCAGTAGCCGAGTCCATGGGAGGCCGCCAGATGCTGAAGAGGAAGCCTTCTGGCCCACACACATTGTCCACTTTATTCCCTTCTGACCGCTGCTTTTGCGACCTCAGAGCTGTTCAACGTCATCCAATCTCACTTCAGAGAACCCGCCCCAACCCTTGCCCTGCCTCGCACACACTCCTCGACATCATGTTTTCTCTCTTGACACTATTTCCTCCACTACTCATCTTCTCTATAACCTCTACTCATCTCCTCTACTACCTCTACTCATCTCCTCTACTACCTCTACTCATCTTCTCCGGCCTTTCTTATGAGCGCTCTAAATATTTCGAAATAAAAGTTCTCATATCACAATCAACAACAGCTGAAACGTCTCCCCTGCTCATTGAGTTCATCGTTTCAGATTACCGATTTAACTGCAACACACAAGTAACTCAACTTACCTCCGGGCATATTGCAAAAATATTAACTATGACTCAGAACCAGAAAATGCATCCGGTCTGATCCCACCATGGAATAGAAGTCACACTTCACTAAAAGAGAATAAGCAGCAACATGAACATCACAGCTAAAGCCAGAGTTGAGCGAGCTGATGCACACAAAGCGAACTAAACGAATTATGGTCATTTAAGATCACTTGTGCAGTTACAGCACCTTCAAGATCAAGAAGTTTGGAGTTAAACAAAGAAAATTAAAAACAAAACAGATTGTAATAGTGGGGCTTCATTTGTGTACCATAAACAAAATTATAACTATTTCTAGTTTATCAGCGACAAAAATACTTTCGGTGCAATTCAAATACTGGCTAAGAGTGAACTGACAAACTACCAAAGCTATTAACTACCCACTAAGTCGCTTTTGGTAACCACCATGTCTAGAACGACTTATGTACGAAGTAAATGAATGTAAAAAACTGAAGAATAACGTAGTAGGCTTCTTTTAGCAGCACTAGGTAGGACTCGAGAGCATTCGACCGTCTAGTAAAACTCACTAGTGTACTGAAATTGTCCATCGTAGTTCGGTAGTTCGATGGCCTTCAACCTGTTAGAGCTACTGGGGTGAGGCATGCCGTCGTCTGGGTGGGAGACAAACAAAATGGTGGGCAGGTGAGACAAACAAAATGGCGGAGGTAGCAAAACAATATGGCGGAGTGGTAACAAAACAAAATGGTGAGGAGTTAGCCAAACAAAATGGCAGCGAAGTATGGCAAACGAAATGGCAGAGATGTGACAAAAGAAAAAATGTTGAAAGGTGGCAAAACAAAACGTCTCAGACGCCACAAAGCAAAACAGATTACAGTTTAAATAAAACAAATGAAATCAGGATGAAGTTCAGTATGGATGCTAATACTTAATAACCAAAATATGAAATGAAATAAATTCGGGACAAAAAGAGAAGAGAACGGCAGAGCAATGCGCAGACAGATATTTAAGAAAGAAACATTAATAAAAGAATGGCGAAACAGAGATGTGGGACAAACGTGTAAGAATTATTGATATGAATCTAACGTGAAAGGCAAGTAAAAAAGCACAAAAGTTACTGCTGTAGGACGACTGGGTCGAGGATCAAGATACGTGGCTACGCGGGATGTTTGGAAACTTACCACAAAAATACAGAAAGAAATTTACGAGATCAAACAAGATGTTTACGAGCACTTGCAGTTACAAAGTTGAGTACGAATGGGGGGAAAATTAGGAGCACAATCATACGTAACACACATGCACAAACAAGAGGATGCCGAAAATACGAGCAATTTTAGCAAGGCAATTGTAATAAACTCGATGCAAGGTAAGTATACACACATTACAACTACACAAACACACACATTACAAGTGTACACACATTACAACTACACAAACACACACATTACAAGTATACACACATTACAACTACACAAACACACACAGATGCTGAGTTTCAATACGAAGAAAACTGTTCAGCGATAATGTAAACTTGAGCAAATGTCTAGAAAATATATTCTAATTTCCCTCTTCAGTGCTACAGTGAATCCATAATCGCATTTAGGATCATAATACACCCACATGACGCATTTTCTGTAGGAAATACGTAGGATGTAGGAGTAAATTACGTAAACAATTTTCTAGTAATTTTCTGCTCTTTGATTATACAGTCTAGCATGGAGAAAAAACGTTTTTGAAGTCATTCATGAGTGCTAGGTGAAGCGTTCAACGTAACTTGCCTTGTTCCCTTGTTTTCATGACGATTGTCTCTGCTCCCGGATCATTTCTAATAAAATTTCAATTGACGTGGATGTTACGATACGCATGTGTGAATATCAACTACGGATATCAATGTTAGGACAAGTCAAAAACCAATTTGAAACATTACATGTATAAACTTTATTGTAAATGAACCGTTTTCCTTTTGGGTCTCTTTCTTTTCCATAGGCGCTGTGGACATGTGACATGAGAACTTGAGCGCGAACACTACGGGCATTGAGCCTCCGGCATGAGCGTCAGTCAGAGCCTTTGCCCCGAGCGGTCTCGCAACCGGCACACGCGACACACGCGACTTGTGCTCGTACAACACAAGTGAGGGCATGATGCTGTTGCATCATCTGAGAAAATGATGCATGAAGCATCATTTCCAAACAATTTCGAACATTTTAATGTGACCGTGACATTGCTGTTGTACCGCAACACAGCTACTCGACGTTAGAAAATGTCACAAAGCACCGATGTGGGGGACAGAATGAGAGGGAATGGGTGGTTACACAGCACGTGAGTCACTAAATACAAGAGGGTACACGCAACTCACACACAGCACGTGTGACTACGTGTAGTGAGGCTACACAGCAAACTAGAGTACACGTTGCGCACAGTGTCCGTGAGTTGTGGCCGTACACTTATAACAATCCAAACAAATGCAGTATGTTAATAAAACAAGAGTTTACACACTCTTCATGCACAACAGTTGTACTTACGAACACACACGAGTTTTTACTTAAATGCATACACACGCATTTTTTACTTACGCAATCATGAGGACACTTACAGGACAGAGATAGCGCACGCACACGCGTGTCTTGTGTTCATGGGTGCATTAACTAGGCGCAGACGCGTTACTTCCGCCCACGAGAGTATCACACACACAAATGCAAGTATATCATTTACGCTCATGAACGCGTTACAAACGCACTTGCATGCATCACTAAACATACACGCAATACAAACGCACATACATGCATTCTTTTCGCGCATGAGCGCGTTACCCACGACGAGTTACAACAAACTACGCGTTACTTCCGCGTTACTCACGAGTTACTCACAACGATCTACGCATTTCTCACAACGACCTGCACATTGCTCACAACGATCTTCACGTTACTCACAATGAATCGCGCCTCACTCACAAGAAGCTACACGTTACTCACAACGACCTACACATTCCTCATAGAGAAAAAGTAGCGGTACTCACCTCCCTCATCCTCGCTCTCGCTCATGAAGGTCTCATGCATGGTCTCTGGGACGACGACCTTGTACTTCTCCTCGGTGGTGGTAGTGGTGCTGGTGGTGATGGTCGTCTCCGTCACGATCTTGAGGGTCTCCACCACGGAGATGTAGCCCAGCCGCTGGGCGATGCTCAGGGCCGTCTTCCCGTCCTGGCCACCGGACAGCACAAAATCTTACGCACGGCTCGTATTATAGTGCAACCAAAATGAATACGTGCCCACATGTGAAAATAAAAATAAAAAATCGATCGGAAAAGAATAAACGCCCAAATGTCGAAATAACGAGACGAAATGGATTCAATCGAAAAGAATAGACGTCCAAATGTCAAAACCTAAACAAATGAATTCAATCGAGAAGAATCAACGCCCAAATGACAAGAAAAAATAAATAAAAACAGCGTTGAAGTATTTTTTCTGTGTTTTCGTGTGTTTTTAGAGCTTTATTAACTGTCCTAATTCTCATATGTTTAATTAAAAACAACCTAGACGTCAGTGAATTCTATTCATAAAAGTCCGTCTCAGAACAGGATTGTTCACAGAAGCACTACGAGAAGTGCAGACAAAAATAGACAAATTCTGTAGTACAAAACTTTGTTGGCTTCCGGGAATTAATTTTCATGTATCCGCAAACAATGCCGAAAAACTGAACAAAGATGCACAAAACTGGAAAAATAAAATTCTAAAAGAAGGCTACTAGTGCCCGTACAATTCAAGAAAGTCAATAAAAACTACTGATCACAAACGGAGAGCAGCGCGACAGTCACAACATCCCTCACGAGGAGCGACAACTGAGAGGAGGTCAGTGTGAACAGAGAACCTTTGAAATCGTAACAAACCAGCCAAGTGCAATTAATTTCAGGTGCGACTCAGCCCCTCAAAAAGTGAAAATATGAAACGAAATAATAATTAAGTGTAGTAATGAATTTAGAATAGGAAAATATGAGCATAACTAAATTTGCGCAGTGTCAACAAGATGCGGCTTGTCCTATTCGTATGAAGACAAACGAGCATAAACGAAACCAATTTAAAATTAAACTAAGACGAAGTATTAAAATCAATACCGCTTCACATGTTGGTTGCCGAAATAAAAGCACTTGGAGCATGGCAGACCAAAAATCACAATGCAGCAGACCACACCACATAGACTAAATAACATGAGATTAGATTACGCCCTAATGGCATCCGCAATCAGTAAATGAACTAGGTCAAATTAGAAGAAAAGCAGCTCACACACACAGAAGTAGCAAGTTCTCGATCCGCTCCGCGCTGACTTCAGCTGTGCTCTACAACACACACGATGCATGTCAACACAGTCCATACACATTAGAACAGTCCACACCCAACACAGCCCACATACATCAGCACAGTCTACACAGCCTACATACGACAGTCCACACACAACACAGTCCACACACGCATCAATACAGCTCAGGCACAATCAGCACACCCCACACACACACACACACCAACACACACCCCAGCCCACCTTGGTCTCAGCATTAGGCTGAGCGTCGTGCTCGAGCAGGAGGTTGACGATCTGCGTGTGGCCCTGCTGGGCGGCCTGGTGCAGCGGCGTGTACCTGAGGGAGTGTAGGGTTAAGGCGTGAGTGTAATGGCAGGGAGTGTGGAGTTAGGGTCAGCTCTTTTAAGGAAGTCTCTGTACTTAGAGGAGTAATTGGACACAGTGATGCGGTGAGAGTGCTGCAGAAAACCCATAAGTCTATGTAGAACGTACTGCTCGCTACATTAACGCAGGCACACAGCAGTCGATGGTAGCCCGTAAAGGTGCGCAAACTACGGTAAAAATTTACTGAGCTTCGCGCCGCATTTGCTGCCTGATAAGAAGACGAGACGCAATCTGAGCGGCAAGTCCGTCATTGCGCTCCCGCGCTCTTCACACTGCGGCGCCTTTAGTTCTGCCTGTGGCGTTTGTTGCGATGTTTTCAGCATTTTTGGAATACATAGTTAACAATCCTTCTTTTTGTAAAATAATCCTTGTTTTTGATTGCCCTTTACAGTGTCATGTTAAATTGCACTTTGTATCAATAGACCAACAACAACCTGGACTTCAGGGTAACTTAATTTTGGAAATTTTTCTTGAATTAGAAGACTAATTCCTAGATTATAAACACAGTTGTCTCAGTGTTTCATATTATTATTATTATTATTAAAAACAGGTAGAGCCGATTGGCCCAAATATCGACCATTAAGTTATCTCATAAAAATAATCAACCTCATTCCAAAACATCAACCCTTAACTAGAAATAAAAAAACTAGCGTAGACAGCACGGACAATTATTTACACTGCGAAACCACGCAGCTTTGAGCACTGAACACAAGGTCTGAATCAAATTAGACAAGCTAGTTGACGCCTGCGTAACCCCAACATAGGGGCACAACATCGGAAAAAAGAATGCATGCAACATTCATCGGCGCAAGAATTGCAGTGCTGATGCTCGCACACCGTAACAAAATACTCCTGTAGTTCGCGGAGTTATGAATGATAACAAAACACTACTGTCGTTTGTGGAGAAATATGACCAACTCCTGAGCTCAGCAGTGCTCTGCTACGCTAATTTCTGCCGCCGAAAATGAAAACAAATTGGCACTGAAGCACTAAAAATTTCCCAACCACAGCCACACGTTCCGTGCACTACGACAACTACTTTTACTCACCAACTACTGGTACCGTGAGTAAAACCACTGTCTTCGCCAAAATGTGCTGGCATAGGGATCTAACGAGCCAAAATACGCTGGCATAGGGATCTAACGAGCCAAAATATGCATGGCAAACACATCTTGTCAATGGGGTCTCCGTGATCAAGTCAACTATCGCTGAAGAACTTACATGTTCAGGCGAAGGAACCAATCGTCGCCCACACAC
The DNA here is from genome assembly GCA_014220935.1 of Platorchestia sp. MABIK. Classification (NCBI taxonomy): domain Eukaryota; kingdom Metazoa; phylum Arthropoda; class Malacostraca; order Amphipoda; family Talitridae; genus Platorchestia; species Platorchestia sp. MABIK. The sequence continues at coordinate 161,571 of JACJUY010000384.1, forward strand.
TCAGTGAAATCTCGATGCGGTATTCTCTCGCGTGACACGAGTCCAGAAACTTGAGCTATTACCTCACTAAAAATGAACCTAATTTTATGACTTATTTTTACTTATGTTAAAAAAATTTCCGTTGAAGCCCTCTGGAAAGAGTGCATTAGAATTAATTAAATTGAACAATTTAGAAGCGTACAATCCTTCACCAGTCAAATTAAGCAACACTGTCGTTTGTAATCAACCATGTTCTATACGACGTATCTCATGAAACACAATTCCCGCTACTAATTTCTAAAATATTTAGCAGTTCCAAACTTTCGGTAAAGTTAAGAACCAAATTAAATGCAAGACTTTGAAGCTTGAAAAAAAGTTAAGAGAAAACATTTCATCACTCCAGCACTTCACTGTGAAAACACCAATTTTCCATGAATACATTCGGTGCGAGCCGTGAACTAATATATCAAACATGACACCACAACCACGAGTAACGGTGAAAAGCGAGCAAACATCAACGTAAGATGCGAGAGCGCGACACGCACGCCACAGCAGCACAGGAGGCACTGCACTATCGCTGCCTTATCTTATCGGCCAATGTTATCTGCACCAACGAGCCAAATACCGAAATTTTCACCGCGACGTCGTAAAAAGTTCGAGTACCGACCGACCACACATGCGAAACTGAACCATGAGAATATGGTGTTGCACCGCACCCCTCCCACACACTCACCCTAGCTGTGTAGGGGTGTGCACCACGGCCTGGTGCTGCAGCAAGAAGCGCACCATGTTCATCTGGCCGAAGTGACTCGCCACGTGCAGCGGAGTGTAGCCTGCCTTCGTTGTGGGGTCGATCTGGGGGAAAAATGGGGGAACGGTTACGTGATGCTTCTATTTATAAAGATATCTTATATGAGCGACGTATTGAGAGTTTGCAATTTACGTAATTCAAGTTTGAAAATATTGAGATTTTAGAGGTCGACTCTATGTTATTCAGGTTTGGATTAATCAAAAATTTAAAATTTCATAAGCTCCATTGTTATATGACCAGGAACTGTAGCCATTTGCGACTGGTGAAACAAGAATGTGAAAGCTCTGCCGTCTTCCAAAGTCACACGACAAAGATGAAGCAAATAATATTTGAAGATCACCGATCTCTATAACCCTTTAAAAAAAATAATACTCGCAAAACACCGATCCCTAAAAAAGATTTAAAAAAAATACCACAGACAAATGTTCATCATCGATCTTTATTATGTTTTGAGAAATGAAAGCTAGAAATCTCTATAACACTAAAAAAGAACACCATAGACAACTTACACAACACCGATCTCTAGATCACTCCGAGAAACGAAATCTAAAAATCCCAATAACTCTAAAAATGAACACCTCAGAGAACTTACAGAAAACCGATCTCAAGAAGCATTCTAAAAAAGACTCCAGAATTTAATTGAAATCAACTCCCGAGAGCCGGGCACTCACCGCAGCGCCGTTCTTGACGAGCACAGCAGCCACGCCGACCTTGTCCTCCTGGGCACACAAGTGTATGGGCGTGAGGCCGTTCCTGGCGGGCTTGCCGGGGGTGGAGCCGTGCTGCACCAGCAGGCTCGTCATGTCCGTGTGGCCCTCCTGCGCCGTCAGGTGCAGGGGCGTGAAGCCCGCCTTCGACTCGGCGTCGGGCTTGGCCCCGTACTCGAGGAGGGTGTTGGCGATGTCCATCTGGTTCTTGCGGGCGGCGATGTGCAGCGGCGTGTAGCCGTTCTTGGCCGTCGCGTGCGGGGACGCGCCGTTGTCCAGCAGCAGCAGCGCCACGTTCTGAGGTAACGAGGCAAGTTTTAGAATGCATCACATTGTGCGTAAGTGGTGGGTTCAAAATTGAACGTTTCACTTCATCAGTGGGTTTCAAAGCATGGTTATGTTCACCTTGTATTCGTACAAATACTTCGGCTCTAGCGATGCTTGCAATAGCCACAGCACAAGCCAAGCCTCTTCATTCTAGTTGAAAGTGAAAAATAGTTAATCTTTGATTATTAAAAAAAATTAAAAAATGAAAGAATATAAATGAATAAATCTGATCATTAAAAAAAAATCGAAAAATAAAATGAATAAAAAATAATCTCTGATCATTGAAAAAATAAAAATGAACAAATTAATGGCTCATCATTAAAAAATTAAAAATGAAAATGAAAAAAATAATCTCTGATCATTAAAAAATTTAAAAAATTAAAATTCAAACTGACCTGGTGGTCGTAGTGCGCGGCTACGTGAAGAGGCGTCACGCCGTTCTTGCCCTGCGCGTCGACGGGCGCGTCCTTCTGCAGGAGGAGCTTGGCCATCTTGGTGTTGCCGTACTTGGCGGCGAGGTGAAGGGGCGTGAGGCCCTTCTTGGTGGTCGAGGTGAGGGAGGCCCCCTGGTCCAGCAGCACTGAGGCCACGTCCTCCTGGCCCTCCTTGGCAGCAATGTGCAGCGCCGTGTAGTGGTCCTGGCGAGGACAAGGAGACTTAGACATCTCGGGTTCAATCAAAATAAGGGTCACACTTCCATCGGGCAAGGCAGGTCTTGAATTCAATGAAGTATCATTAACCCTTATTGCATAGAATAAAAAAGAACGCATGTCCGAGTAGCCGTGAAGTCACGCTACAAACTGTGGACCAGTGCAATGGTCCTGCACATGAGATCTATCTAATACCTCACTTAATGTGCAATTGGCTAAATTATGAAATAACCGAGATGAATGAAATCCAATGATTAATTTTTTTTTAGTAAAGATAGGAAAAATCCTAAGTTATAAAGGTATAAAGTTTCAAGCAAAAAGATGTAATGCGCATTAGGCACACAATCGCAACAGTTACGACCGAAAAAATCAAGACCACACCACCAAGCTATTGTGCCGTAAGGGAACATTGCCGTATATAAGTCCCCGATCAATAAGGTCAAGGCCCACTCTAAGTCAATAAAGGGAAAATAAGAGCGGACGCCAGGCACCAGAATTGAGGAAGCTTACCTTGGTGGTGGCGTCGACGGCGGCTCCGTGCTGCAGCAGCAATACGACGATGTCGCTGTTGCCCAGACGGGAGGCGATGTGGAGCGCCGTCTGTTGCTCCTGTGGTGCGTAGTGGTGAGTTACGCCAGTATACTTGCTACACTTCTCAACACCATAGACGTATACTTAACAAGAACAGTTTTGAACAAACATTCATCTTTTCGATGTTGTCGATAGCGAATCATTTATCTGCCATAGCCTGCCCCTCTCTTCCTCCAAGTTATCGCCTTACTGAATTTTCCAGCAGCTTCCACTGCATTCTCATACAAGCACCACTACATGAACAACTCTATAATTCTTCAAATATTCAACCAAAGCTCATGTGCTTACATCGACGCGTACACAACGCACACATTGGAAGATATCAACACACCAACGCAAGCTGGCTCTCACTCACAGCCCTAAGTCAGCAATGTACACAGCAACTCAACATCACCACACACAGTTCAAACAACACCACAACGGTCACCCAACATCACCACAAAGGTCACACAGCTCACACAACACACACAGCTCCCACAACATCACTACACACAGCAACCCAACACCACCACACACACCACACCAAGACCACCCCCCCCCACCACCCACCCTGGCCCTGGCGTCGACTTGCGCCTCGTTCCTGAGGAGGATGCGGATGATGTCGGTCTGGTTGGCGCGGGCGGCGAGGTGTAGGGGCGTCTCCCCCCGCACGGTGGGCACGTCGGCAGCGGCGCCGTGTTGCAGGAGGTAGATCACGATGTTCATGCAGCCCATGAACGACGCTACGTGCAGGGGCGTCAGCCCGCTCTGCACGCACCCACATCAAAGTTATTGTAGCTCATCACAAGTATCAAAATTACTACAACTCGCCACTAACAAAAATTAATGCAACTCGGGTAATACCAAGAGTGTCAGAATGTTAACTCGAGCAATCTCAATTGTCAAAACCATAATTCGCATCAATGCCAACGACAGAATTATAGCTCGGCGCAATACCAAAACTGTGCAATGCGCGTTATTCAACTACATTCTAAAGTTGGATACACTGCAAGGCGTACAAGAGTTGATTATTAGTATAATTTCCAATGAATGAGTTTCATACGGTGCCGTTCATAACTACTTTGCTCTATACAACGAGATAAAAAGTCGACGCAGCCGAGAAAGCTATTGGCAGCAACCTTAAGGACAACGAAGAAACGAACACCGTAACAACATCCAACGCAGAGTAAACACAAAATACGTTATTCAAAGACACGGAAAGTGCTTTTTCAAACAAAAAATCTTTTCAATCAAAAATCAATAAATCCAAAAACCGAGGTATTAGGGAACAAAAATCGCATAGATTTACCGGGCGAGAGAGTGAGAGAGAGAAAAAAACATCCAAGGAATCCAGGCTGAGGACTACATGAATCTTCAACGTGATTCAACGACCCAAAACACCAGTGAATTCAAACTGAAAAACCATCTAAAACATAGGATCTTAAAAATGAAAGGCCTAATCCCCAGACATCAACAAAGCGTCGACCAAAAAACTTCAAAAACCGAGGCATTGAAGAAAACGCAATTTTTTGAAAATGAAAAACCTAACTCCCAGTTTTCAACAAGGGTACGGAAAAATTCCAAAAACCGAGGCATTAGGGAAGAAAAATCGCATAGATTTAGAGGGCGCGAGAGAGAGAGAGAGAAAAGCGCCAGAAATTTTGACACACAGGGCTGACCTCGGTGGTGGCCTCGATGCTGGCGCCGTGTTTGAGGAGCAGCTCGACCACCTTGATCCTGTTCTTCTTGCAGGCGATGTGGAGCGGCGTGAAGCCGTTCAGCGCCCGGGCGTTGGGGTCCGCCTTGCGGTCCAGCAGCAGCTTGGCCACCCGCACGTGGCCGCAGTGCGCTGCAAGTGGGCAACTTTATCAATAGCTTACGTGAAAAATGGGACAGAAATGAGTGACCAATGGAAAGGCTGTAGAGCACAATATTACATAGAGGGGAGTTGATAGACAAAGGGAGGTCAATTCCATGATGAAAGTAGTAAGGTACATGATTAATAGGGGTAGTATTTGGAACATAACCGAACGATAGAATTTACACGATCATGTAATGATACAGAAGATAAACTACAAAATTTGATCATCTGAGAATGATACATTACATAAATTGACTAAAAATGGACCATGATATCTGAGAAACACAATAGCAGGTTGGTGACCGATGGGAGCCTAACATAACCCGACCGTATACAGCTCTCGATTGCGCGGCACACTTGAAAAATGAACGCAACTATTTCAGACAAAGAAAGACATAGAGACCGAGCATGAGAAAATTCGACATTAAGAAAGTAGGATCATCAAAACCAAAATCGAAGGACTATTTCAACACACCATTTTTTCCTAAAAAAGAAGTTGAATGAATAATACCAGTTGAAAGATTACTCTAAGAAAACGGCAGCCACAAGGGGCCAGAACGCAAAGTAATCAATCCAATTCTGTCGAAAGTTTGCAGGCAATTCAATCTTTGGAGCAGCAGCACTCACCAGCTACGTGCAGGGACGTGAGGAAGTCGACGGTGACGTCGTCCACGGGCGCCTTGTGATACAGCAGGATGCGGGCCGCGTCCACGTGGTCCCCCTGGGACGCCATGTGCAGCGGCGCCAGCCCATTCTGGGGGGCGGGGGGGTGTTTCACGTTCATGGATGTGTCATGACAGTAAACCCATATTGCGTGATGCCATCAAATTCATATTGCGTAATGCCATTAAACCCATATTGCGTAATGCATAATGTCATTAAATACATATTGCATAATGTCATTAAGTACATATAAGACAAGTTCTCACCTGCATCACACGGCCATCATTGTGATACTCAACATATGCAATCTGTCAGTACTGTATTTAATCTGCAACTGAATGTGACATTCCAACTTTTGCAATACCACATCACGTGAAATGCCAGGGAATTAACTGCAAAATCGTACTAGAAAAATTGTACTAGAAGGCAACTACTCGGAATCAAAAGAGTAAGGCACTGCTAAATTAGATGGTAACACTGACTTCTTCACTGCATCACATTCCAGAGAACGATTCCCCCTTCCCTCGTCACAACACTTCTCTAACCGCAAGCCCTCCTTCGCCCCTCACCACAGCACCTCCCCACCTACTTAATCAAACCCGCACTAGCCCCTCCTCCTCACCTTGGTCTAGCTCGTGACCCTCATCCCTCACCCTCACAACCCCCTCATCCCTCAATCATAACCCCTACTCCTCACCTCCACAACCCACTCAACTCCTTCCCAAGGCCCCCTCACCTTAATCTTGCCACTGATCCCGACCTCTTACCCCACAACCCACCCAACTCTCAGCCCCCCCCTCCCTCACCTTGGTCTTGCCGGTGATGGGCGCGCCCTTCTCAAGGAGCATGTCGACGACGGTCTCGTGTCCGGAGCGCGCGGCGCAGTGCAGCGGCGTGAGGCCGTCCCGCGTCTTGGCGTCGATGTTGGCGCTCTTGTCGAGCAGCAGCAGCACCATGTTGCCCTTGCCCCACTTGGAGGCGACGTGCAGCGGCGTGATTTGGTGCTGGGGGGTCATCGGACATTAGAGTGGCGCGTGAGACATTAGAGTGGCGCGTGAGACATTAGAGTGGTGCGTGAGACATTAGAGTGGCGCGTGAGACATTAGAGTAAAGTACTAGAGTGGCACATGAGACACCAAGACGCGCATGAGACATTAGAGTGGCGTGAGACATTAGAGAGGTGCATGGTCTTACTGGAACACACCCGGTCATTTTACTCGACGTATTAAATGTCTTGCATAAATTTGAGCAACAACTTAGACAACTGAAATGTTTTGAACATTTTTGCCAGCCAATAAATTTTTCAGCGCAATGCAAACCTTAAATTCAGAAATAAAATCACTGAATATGTATTCATTTGAAGTTTAATAAGATCAAATTAACAAAAGCGAAACGATAACTGTGTCAGCAGTTGGCTACATGAACAAATAATGCCGTCAAACACCAGCTGAACACAAGCTGCCGCCAACAGGAAGTCAACACGCACCTTGGCCACGAAGTTGACATCAGCGCCGCGCTGTATGAGGAGGGCGGCGATGTTCTCGTTGCCGTAGTGCGAGGCGATGTGGAGCGGCGTGAAGCCTGACTTGGACGTCACGTCGGGGTTGTGGTCCGTGTGCAGCAGTAGTGCTGCCGCCTGTAATGGTGGGGTGCTGAGTGGGGCACGTCATGCCTCAGTAGCGTACCAGCACGACAGCATAGTATGAGCTCTATCGCACTTCCGTATCGTTCTAATACATCCGTATCTTAGTATCGTCTCAGCATTATCGTCTATAATTAAGCATTATAACATTTAAATATTGCGCCAGTAATGTAGTATTTCTGTATCGTCCAAATACTAACGTACAACAATATCGCGCTAGCGCTCTCGTACCTTGATATCGTTCTAGCGCTCTCGTACCTTGATATCGTTCTAGCGCTCTCGTACCTTGATATCGCCCTAGCGCTATCGTACCTTGATATCGTTCTAGCGCTCTCGTACCTTGATATCGTTCTAGCGCTCTCGTACCTTGATATCGTTCTAGCGCTATCGTACCTTGATATCGTTCTAGCGCTATCGTACTTTGGTATCGTGCTAGCGCTATCGTACCTTGGTATCGTCCTTTTTAGCCGCGATGTGGAGGGCGGGGAGGCGCACTTTGCCCCTCGTGTCGTTCTCGAGGAGGACGGCGACGACCTTGTCGTGCCCCTGCTGCAGCGCCACCGCCAGGGGCGTGAAGCCGTCCTGAGGAACGCCGACATTGGTTACGTTAGGTTAGATTAGATTAAATTAGATTAGGTTAGATTATATGGTAGTTTATGCCTCCCAAACCGCTAAAGTAGATTAGATGTTAGTTTATGCCACCCTAACCGCTAAAAAAAAAGCGTTCCAAAGAGATGAAGGAGGAAGGCGCCATTTTAGTATGGAGGTAGGGAACGCGGAATCTATGCAGAAGGTGCATAAAAACAGTAAATTAATATAGGAGTTCAAGAAATAAAATAAAAGTTGAAGAAGAAAGTATAAGGTGCTGAAAAATAGGACAGCAGTGAACCGAAAAAAAGGTAAAGGTATTTAACATAAACAAATATTTTATTTCAACAAAAAGTAGGCCTACCTAACTCTAAGCTCGAGCCCTCGCACATATACTCCCCAGAAGTGCTAATTTCCATAGATACAATAATTGTATCCCATCGAGGGCTATGGTAAGAAAATACTGGACAATCTGCACGAGATGTTGAGGAATCAGATTCACGATCAAATTTCTTCAATATCAAATTAAAGAATTTTGGCTTTAGAAAAAACCGAACGATTTCACGATCAAATTTGATCTAGTAAAGTGTCAAATTACAGAATTTTGACTTAAAAGTACAGAATTTTCACTTGAAAAATTACAAAATTTGGACTCGAAAAATTACAAAATTTTGACGTAAAAACATTGGCCAAAAACACTTTCAAAATTAGTTAGCAAAGGCTGGGTCGCACCTCAGTAGCGAGGCTCTGGTTGGCGCTGTGCGCGAGGAGGTAGCGGACGACAGCGTCGTGGTTCTCCTGCGCGGCCATGTAGAGCGGCGTGAACCCGTTCTGCGACTGCAGGTTCACGCCCGCATTGTGCTCCACCAGGATGCGCACGATCTCCTCCTGGCCAGCTGCACGGTACATCTCAGCGTTGGTACAATATGTTCCTAGTGAGGTTTGGTGCATTTCATCATTAGTTTGCTACGTTCCTAGTGAGGTTTGGAGTGTTACATCATTAGTTTGCTACGTTCCTAGTGAGGTTTGGTGCATTTCATCATTAGTTTGCTACGTTCCTAGTGAGGTTTGGTGCATTTCATCATTAGTTTGCTACGTTCCTAGTGAGGTTCGGTGTGTTCCATCATTAGTTTGCTACGTTCCTAGTGAGGTTCGGCGCATTTCATCATTAGTTTGCTACGTTCCTAGTGAGGTTTGGTGTGTTCCATCATTAGTTAGCTACGTTCCTAGTGAGGTTTGGTGCATTTCATCATTAGTTTGCTACGTTCCTAGTGAGGTTCGGTGCATTTCATCATTTATTTGCTACGTTCCTAGTGAGGTTCGGTGCATTTCATCATTAGTTTGCTACGTTCCTAGTGAGGTTTGGTGCATTTCATCATTAGTTTGCTACGTTCCTAGTGAGGTTCGGTGTGTTTCATCAATAGTTCACCACATTCCTAGCGAAGTTGGCTGGTCAAATCCAGCTGGCTTAATTACCGTGTGCTTGGTCTCTTTTCTCGATTCGAGTTTACAAGCTCATCAAAAAGTAATGCTTCAGAAATGAATCAAGTGTGCCCACACTGACTCTTGACGGATGTAATTTCCGCGACCTAGATCACACGTAAAGTGCTGTACGATAGCACGCTCGTAAAAGCCTTAAATTACCTCACAACATGACTCAATACTAACAGAACTTCATTGGGAAAAATACACTATTTGGTTTCCCAATTTCATCTTATGAAGGAGAAATTATGATAAATCTTTCCACGTGAGTACCCTACATCACCTTGTGCAAACTGAGCATAACCCTTCGCTGCAGTGCAGACACTCTGTGCTTTGAGTTGCCGCGCCACTCGTCTCTCCGGCATAGAAATAAGGCCAGTTACCCTAGAGATGGCCCCCAGATACCCTAGAGATCGTCCCCAGTTACCCTAGAGATGGTCCCCAGTTACCGTAGAGATGGTCCCCAGTTACCGTAGAGATGGTCCTCAGTTACCCTAGAGATGGTCCCCAGTTACCCTAGAGATGGTCCCCAGTTACCCTAGAGATGGT
>JACJUY010000384.1:200509-219892 GCA_014220935.1 Platorchestia sp. MABIK
CGACGCTCTGGTACAAACACTTTCACTAATGATGTTCTTTAACTAATTGTATTGTCATAACTAGTCGTTAAATTGTTCTTGGTTAGAATTATTTTAATTATGGAAGTATTATTCGTTTTTATTATGAACTAAAAATTTTATTTAACTAATTCAACTAACTTTAACTTCTAACTTTAACTTCATATTCGACTCAAATCAGAATTAATTTCAGAGAAAAATTTTGAAAATAACGAACATTGCGTAGATCGTGTCTTCATTTAGTTAATGTTGAGTATTTATGAAAATTCAGTTTGTGACTGCTGGCAGTCAGCCGCATTATCAAAATCCCCTCAGTGACCACCGGTGGGTCATGTCTCGGTCAAAGTGTTAAGGTATCACGCTCAACATGAGCCACAAACTTTTTCTGTTGCTCTCCCATTTTGTTCTTTTTAATGCTTCCTTTGATGTTTATTTACTTTTTTCTTCTTCTTCAATCCTAAACTTGTTTGAAGAGAAGTGTCTCCTGAATGGAAACACACCTTGTGCACAGATTCCCCGTTTTCTACAGTCCATGCGAAATGGTCTTTTCTCTTCGCTCTCTTGGGGTTGCATTCGATGTGGTTAGGGAATTATCTTAAACTAACTGAAATAATAGCAATCATTTGAAAAATAGATGCAAATACTCACCTGTGCAGATACTTTTCTAATCAAAATAACTTCAAGCACATGTTTTACGTGAATGTGTATAAAATATTTAAGCCATCAATTTCCCTGCAGGACTTACCGAACTCAGAAGAACACCCTAAGCCAGCCCAACCCAGCTCCGCTCTATCCAGGCAAAGCAAGAGATACAGAACGAACAACTCAGAAGTTCCTGAAACGACCTCCAACGACTCGTTTCCTTCCCAAGAAAGTTCAAAAACGAACAAAGTTAGGCACGAAAGTAACACAAGTTCTCAAAACACAAATTCCTACAACATCCCTTCTCAAAACCCTCAACCAACTACTACTACTCCCCACGCTCAAAAGGAATCGTATTCCCCAGCTTCTGCACCCCCCGCGCTAGCGTCCAACCAATTGACAAGTGGCGGACCGCCTCCGACGCCAGACTTGGTGGCCGCGAGAATAAAACTCCTCACAGCCCTGGGCCTCACGCCGGACTACCTCGTGACCACTGGGCTGTTGGACCGACACACGCTCCTGTCCTTGCTGGGCGTGGGATACGGTGAGATTTGAACACGTTGCAGCAAAGTTCAATTTTCAACTTTCTTGGTGCGAGAGACGGCTATATGAACACGTTAAGCGCCATAGGTTAAATTAAGTTTGCTGGGTGTGAGAGACGGTAAGATTTGAACACGTTGCCGTAAAGTTCGGTACTCAACTTGCCGGGTGTGGGATACTGTAAAAACATTTGGACGCGTTAAACGCCATAGGTTAAACTAAAATTCAATTTTCGACTCCAATTCAAAATGAATCCCAGTAAGTAATTATCAAACGTCAACTGGATCGTGCCTTCATTTATTTTTGAGTACTTATAAGAATGAAGTTGGACTCTTGGTCGGTTAGCAGCATTATGAAAGTTGCCTCAGTGTACAACCAGTGGCTCGCATGGCGGTTAACGCATTAAAGTTCACTTTTTGGTAGATTGGCATTCAACATTTCTAAACGCTTGTTTTTCCGACATGTAGGACTCGAAAAGTTCAAATCTTTTCGTTTCTTCAATGAATTTTCCGGGAAATGAAACTTTAAGTTACGAAAAACTTTTATTATCAGCATGGAGTTGAACGAGATGATATTTCGCATGTATGCAAAAGTTGCCATGTTGACTTGAATGTGCACACAATTTGTGTAAGCACTTCGATTTGTGTCAAGCCGTCAACTGTCTGTGTACTGCTCTCCGTATGAGAGTTAGGCAGGGAATGGTTGTTTTATTTTATGGTAAAATTGGTTTGATTCATTATTTATTGGTGCTAGAGCTAAATGAATTTTATCATGTATGCTTATCAACGGATTCTTTCGCTTTTATTTCAACATTAAAACGGAGCATGTAGGTATTGTATACGGCCACAGGAAGGAAATTCGTTTTTAGCTGTCAGTCAACAAGAATTTCAAAGTTGAAATCAATAATGCATAAAAATGTCTCCAACTCGTATTGCCATAGTACAATGTAGTTATGATGAGAGTATTGTGAATTTAACTGAAAATATGAATTGAAAAATGAAAACGGCGTTTTTCAACTTTTTTCCACTTTTAAATTTTTCATTCAGAGAGCAAGTTCCCCCCAACGGGCCCAGGCACCCCAAACATCCCCCCCACCCAGGGTGAGGGGAGCCCACATCCCTACATCACCGACCGCCTGCTCACCCCGCGCAAATACCGGGACTACAGAGAGTGTGGGACTCAATATGAACTATCTTCCTCGCGAAGCAGGTAAAGGGTAGGAAATCATGTCTGTAAATCAAGATCATGTCAGACATTCGTGGGGTTTTCAAATTCCACGTGGCAAAGGATTGAAAATATGTAAGCATAAGTCAGAATGATGCATCGGATCCCTTCGTTTTCGAATTCAACGGGAAAAATATGTCGGTACGAGTCACGATGATTTATCACATACTTGGTATTTTCATACTCAAAAAGGTAAAGAGTAAAATAATGTTGGTACGAGTCAGGATGGGATTTTAGATACTCTTTGGGTTTTCAAACTCAACGAAGTAAAGGGTAAAAAAGGTTGATACGGGCCAGGACGGTGTACAAGATACTTGTTGGGTTTTCAAACTCCAGGTTATTAAAGATAAGATATTACAATTCCGTCAAGCCAAGACCCCTATACACTCCTGGGTTGAATGGGTAATTCCGTTTAACTTCCTCTATTAAGAGCAATCTATTTTCACGCTACAATTTTAATTTTCAAGAGAGCTAAACACAAGCTTTATATTCTTAGTTCATTTTCTACAAAATTATTTTAGTTTTGTTTGCATACATTGCAATTTAGTTTACATAAAATCCTAACTTTTTATGCCATGTTGCAGAAATAAACCTCTTAGGAGGGGAAACAACTATCGTATCTATGGGATTTAGCATACCAAGGGGGAAGATGTAAAGCCTCGAACTGAAAGTTAGATAAGTCTTAATTTTGTTGAAAAAGAATGGCTCTTTTGGAATAGTTTTTTCTCGCTTCACTGCATTCCTCTCCTTCGGCACCTATTAATTTATTCGGATTTTATATTCTTTCATAAACCTTTTCTGTTTCTATGCGCAGGGTTCAGGGACCCAGCTTATACATAGATTCCAGGTTCATTTAGTTACGTACTGAAATGATGCTTCTCTCCTTCTTCTCTCGGATATCCTTTTGTTGTGGTTAGATGGGTCTAAACTCTTTTCCCATTCTCTTAATTAATTTCATGCTAAATGGTGCTTTGCTCCTTCCTCTCTTGGGTATCCATTTGTTGTGGTTAGAAATGACTAAAAAAATTTCACGCTCGCTGAATTTCATGCTAAATGGTGCTATCCTTCTTCTCTTGGGTAACCCTTTGTAGTGGTAAAGAATAAGCTTAAGCTTACTTCGCATTCAATGTGCAGAAACGGGGGTCCAGACTCCGGCGCGAGACCAAGACGGTCGAAGGCGGCAGCTCACCGCCGCGGCAGCGCCAACGATGATCGCCCGCCGTGGAATAGACACAGGTAGGCTGTAAATGTTTACTCTTTAATTATGTATTTTATTTTGCCATTCTCGTCCCCCTATCGTTTCGAATTGTTTCGTATTTGATAAATCATAATTTTTTAATGCCATTTTCTTAGATCGTATCGAATTGTTTCGTATTTGGAAGAACTTTTTTTGTGGTCTCCACAATGTTACAGGTGATATGCTGTATATGTTTACTTTCAATAATAAATAAAAAAGCAAGGACAGTAACTCTCATATTAACCATAATTTTTAATCAAACAGGAGAATTAAACAAGAGAATTAAAATCGAACGTTTCGACCTCTAAGGTCATCTTCAGCATCTGAAACAATTGTTCAATAACATAAGTCAATTTGAAAAAAAAAAATACATTTGAAAGTTAAAAAGCTATTTGTAATGGATAGGAGGATTGCGTGTCATTTAAAACTGGCTTGTCTTTCATGATAAAAAGCGATTCTAGAATACGGAGATCAATTTGACTAGATGCGGTTGCAACAATTTTAAAATCGTCTAAGCGAACTGGGAGGTCGCACTTCTCTGCGTGGGAGCGGACAGCAGAGTGAGGAGGAGTTTTTAAAGGCAAGTTCGACTTAGAGGTCGAAACGTTCGATTTTAATTCTCTTGTTTAATTCTCCTGTTTGATTAAAAATAATGGTTAATATGAGAGTTACTGTCCTTGCTTTTTTATTTATTATGAGATTATGCAAAAGGCTAAACTTCAATATTTATCAATGTTTACTTTCTAATTAATTATGCATTTTCTTCAACCATTTTCCTAAATCACATTGAATTGTTTCGTATTGGATAGAACTCCGTTTGTAGTTTCCAAAACGTTACAGGTGAAATGCTGTAAATGTTAACTTTGTTTTTTAACTCATTTTCATACGCCATTCTACGCCCTCCAACGAACCGACTTGTTTCCTATTTGGTAAAACGTCGTTTGTAGTTTCCAAAATATCACAAGTTACGTTCTGTAAATGTTTGCGTTCCAGTAAATTATGCATTTTCTTATGCCAGTCTTCTCTCTACATCGTAACAAATTTTTTTGCCTTTGGTACAACTTCGTTGGTAGTTTCGAAAACGTTGTGTTGGATTTGAATTTCATGTGGCTGTGCCAAAATAGATTTCGGATTATTTTCAGTTCATTTTACTTTTCGTTCATTGAATTTTCATATTGGAAGTATTCTTTGTACTACCTAAGGGAGTGCCATTAACCTTCCAATAGTCCCTTATTCAGCGAATTTATCCTAACTTTAAATGTAAAATTTAGCACTTTTAATGCAATATTTTCCCTCTCTTCACTGATTTTCCACTGCAGGAGAATGCGTTTAACCGACGCACTATCGACGGACTATAGAACAATAAACGCTATCAAATGTGCGTTTACATTAAAGGCCTCTCGCGAAAACTTGCCCTCGTATCGCTATTTAGTAAAAATGAAAACGATTTTAATATTGTTAATTTATTTCCAGTGAACATCAATAGCTAAGGTTATCGCTGCCTGTCATAAATTCTTTATGTTCATGATGATCACATTTATTCGCCAGGATCTTTTACTGCTTCTTTCTGAGAGTAATCTTATTTTTTAAATGCATTTCAGTCACTCAGAAAGATGTACTTCGAAGAAACCTTGTAATCAAGACACTTGTGAACAAAAAATCATGTACTGTGTGTTTGAAATCAACTAATTTTAGTTCTTTAAATAGGATTCCTACGATTCTGGGAGCAATAAAACGTTACTATGTGCTTCCGTATACTTTTTTAATGCTTAAACAAAATATACTTAGTGTATGCTTACTTCACTAAAATACTTTATTAAAAGCTTTCGATTGAAGCATCCTGGTTGAACATTTTCAGAGGCTTTGATTTGAAAAATATCGTATTCTATTGCATTAAAGATTCGAGGAGGTAAAAGAATTGTTATAGAAAATATCTCGTCTAAGACTTCGGAATGTAACTCTTCTATGTTGGAATAAATTAATTTACCGAGTGCCCAGACGTGGTTTGCTCTGCCTATCATAATTTCTCTATGAATTTCGCAAGGACTTTTTTACGTGAGGAAAATTTCCTCGAAAATTATTTCCTTGTACAGCTGCATTTTGCGTCACGTACCAAAGAAAAAGGATTATAGTTAACACTTTGACTGCGGCAAGTGCAAGTAAAACTGATGTTTCATATTCAATTCAAATTTAAAGTCAACTGTAGGAAGCAATATTGAAAATACCGATTATTAACTGGATCGTGTTTTTATATGGTTTTGATTCAGTATTTTTAAAATTTGATTTTGTGACTACTGGTTGGTCAGCAGCATAATAAAAACTCCTCCAGTGACCAAATATGGCTTACGTCGCAGTCAAAGTGTTAAATTTGCCCTAACCTCCATTTAACGGGGGGAAAAGAGTGTATACGTTTGAAAATTTTTTTTTTCTGTCTTGCTATTGACCGAAAATACTTTAAAACGTGCCCCTATTATTCTGCAAAGCCCTTTTGCGGTACATTCCAGGTCGGACAGGCCGTACCGGAAGCAGTCGGAGAAGGATCTGGCGATCAGTCGCAGGCTGCGCAGAAAGCAGCTAAATAGGTAAGGCGGTATCTTGTTAGCGCACTTCTCTTTTGCATAAAATATTCAGGATTTATTTCGATGGAATACTTTTGTGTACCGGCTCCAGTCAACTTTCTTCTGCAATTCGTTCAAATTTTGTTATTTGCGATGGAAACAGGATAGAATATTTCCTATTTAGATGCAGTAATTATCATCGGAATAATGATATAAAATTTTTGCTTGCTTGCTCGGTTGATTGGTGCGGTGCGTGTGTCTGTGACGCTCACAAGTATGCTTAATGGCCGTATCTGTGATACGATTTTCACCAATACACTAGCACATTTTAATAGCTAGTGCTATTAGGTTGGAAATATTTGTTTGTCACCCACATCTGGAAGATACATGCATGGAAAATATTGAATCCAGTTTTTTTTTAACGAGCCGTGTACACTAATGAATAATAATTTAGTTACTGCTTGCTTGGTTGGTCCGTCTCTGACACGCTCTTAAGGATACTTAACGACCGTATCTGTGATTTGAGTTCCACCAGTGCACAAGCACAAGGATATTTAAATCGCGGGTATTATTAGGATGAATATATTTGTCTTCCACATCTGGCAGATTCATTCAAGAAAAATATAGAACCCCTTCATTTTACACTAGCAACAATCCGGCGTGCAGGTCGCTGAGCGCCTCAGGAGGAGACACGGAGGAGAGCGACGCGGTGTCGGGTACCGACGGAGCTTCAGGCGTCCCGCAGGCCCGACCTTTGCGCAGGACTTGGGACCAGTCCAGGCAGGAGTCCATGTCGTCTGATCAGTCCCGGTAATGTTCTTATCCGTTAACCCGTTGCTTGCGATACGCCCGTCAGTGGGTCGTATGAAATATTTCAACAATCTTTTAAAATTAATAGTATTTAATGGACCCAGTTAATATTTGGTATTGATAAAATTGCTCACAACTTTTAACTTTTAACTTGAATTGAATGCTAAACTTCAGTTTAACCCATCGCAGTCAACGTGTTAAGTGACGCGAAAGTCTCTTTATTTTCAAATATATAAAATCAAGTTGGTTTTCTTGCTCAAAAAATATTGTGATTGCGTTCTTACCATTTACTCTGGTATATGACATTAATACTTCCAAGTCCGGCATACTTCTTAATTCCGATAACAATTTCAACTTCATATCTTCCGTCTTCATTTCAATCTTTGTAAGACTGAACATTTTTAAACCTAGTTAAACATCTCGAAGATTTTCTAAGCTTCGTTGCAATTTCAACCTTACAATTTCATGTTTACATTACAACTTGAACCTTTTCAGGTCTCCGTCGCCGACAGAAAACTCCAGTCTCCAAAGGTCGCACTCTCGATCAACACCAGTGATCAAGTCCTTGATAACCCCGGTGTACAAAGACCAGCACAGATCTCGCAAATCCACCCACTTGCTCTCCAGATCCCTGCAGTCTCTGCAAAAGGCGAGGGAATCTATGCACAGCTCTCCGACCTCCAGCCCCTCCAGAAGTCCAAACATGAGCATACGGTCGCAAAGACAAGCTGTCAAGACCAAACCCTTGCAGCCGACTGTAGAGGAGACGGCAAATCACGCTAAAAGTGAAGAGGATGCCGGTGACACGAAAACAGAAGCTGTGGCGAGAGAAGAAGACAAAGTTGACCCCTCTGAGCAAGGGAGTGTTGGTGACCAGGTGGAAGGGGAAGAGATTGCCGCTGAAGCTGAAGAAGAAAACAGAAGCGATTCCCCGCCCGTGCCTGCTCTCAGAAAAGGTTACAAATTGATATTTATTAGAATCTGTTTTTTTTTGTAATCACGGTTAAGTTGCTTATGAATAACCATCTCCATTTTTTGAATAACCCCGCTCAGGGGGACACAATTATTGTATCTATGAGAATTAGCGCTCCTAAGGGGAAGACGTAAGGGCCCGAGCTGAGAGTTAGGCAGGCCATCTTTTTGTTGAAATAGAATATATTTTGCCATGTCAAGGACCACCTTTTTCGGTTCACTGCTGTCCTGTTTTTCAGCACCTACTACTTTCTTCTTCAACTTTTATCTTGTTTCATGAACTTCTTTCCCAACTTGCTGTTTCTATGCCCCTTCTGCATAGATTCCGCCGTCCCTTATCTCCATACTAAATGGGCCTTCCTGCTTCCTCTCTTCGATACGCTCATTTTTGGAGCGGTTAAGGAGGCTTAAGCTATCCTATAATCTAATCTTTGGAATTATTTAAGTTGGTTAGGAAAGTTTTAATGCTCACTAGTACTGTAGAATTATTGAAGTTGCTAATGAAATTTTTAATGCTTACTAGTACTGTAGAATTATTGGAATTGCTTAGGAAAGTTTTAATGTTCATTAATATTCACAGCATCATTCTATAAACACAGTAAAAATGAAATCTTTGTCATATTATATTTTTCTATTTTCAAAGTGTTTTTACACATCCAAAGACATGACAATTAGGAATTAACGAGCTGTGTAAATTAACCGTTTAATGTACTGAAAATTATTTTAATTAGAATCAGTTACAACTAATTGAGCAATGAATAAATGTAAAATTTCCTTCAAACACGAATATGTTTTTAATATTGTTTAATAGATTAATGAATGAGTTTTATTCCTAATTAAAATTCATAATGTTAATATTTTCCAGAATCCGAGAATTTCGACATTCCTGAGTACGCACCCGGAGAAGGACCCCCAAGTGAACCATACAAACCTGCCCTTCCTCCAACAGCTAAGAGAAAACCAAGAAAACCGTACATTAGGCAGCCTAAGCCAGCGACGAAAAAGAAAACCGAAACTCCGAAGCCAAGCGAAAAATCGAGCGAATCCCTAAAACCAAGCGAAACTCCAAAGCCAAGCGAAAGCGAGCAGCCGCCTCAAGAAGCTCAAACTGACAAGGTTTCTCTAAGTCCGTCGGTTCCAGAGTCTGCATCACAACGCCGATCACAGATCGACCTCACCCTGCAATACTACGAAGACAACAGACCACCGAGTCCTCCTGTTCCAGCCGTACAAAAGAGATTAAACTCACTGAAGGATGGAGATGAACTTCCTTCAGAACTTCCCGAGTTGCCCCCACGTAAAACTGAAGAAGCTCAGTCACCGAAAGCAGAAGAACAAACGCAGTCTACCACGCTACCGCAGCTGGCTGAAGCGTCGGCACGAGCAACGTCTAAAACGTCCATCAATTCGGGCCAACAAGCCGAGAAATCGCCTTCGAGGACATCTAGAGATTCCTTCTTTTCAAGTTAGTTGAATTTTTTTTTTTGTATCAATGGGAATAAAATTTTTTGCTGAATATCATATCAGTCATAATTTACGTTTTATAACTTGCTTCTGTTACTTCACACGTGCAATGTGTGGGGCAGATGTACCTAACCTTGGAATATTAAATTAATTCTCGTTCAGCATAGACTCTCCTCTCGTAATAACCTCAATATTGATACAAAAATCGGATTTACGACACGTGGTATTAACGATTAGGAATTACGCATTCGAAAACATGCGTAACCGCATTAACAAATTAGTCGAAACTAAAAAATCAGTCGTAAATAAAAAATCAGTCGTGAATAAAAAAATCTGTCGTAAATAAAAAATTCGTCGTAAATAAAAAATCTGTCGTAAATAAAAAATCTGTCGTAAATAAAAAATCTGTCGTAAATAAAAAATCTGTCGTAAATAAAAAATTCGTCGTAAATAAAAAATTCGTCGTTAATTAAAATTCAGTCGTAAGTAAAAAATCAGTCGTAAACAAAAAATCAGTCGTAAGCAAAAAATCTGTCGTAAATAAAAAATCTGTCGTAAATAAAAAATCTGTCGTAAATAAAAAATTCGTCGTAAATAAAAAATTCGTCGTAAATAAAAAATTCGTCGTTAAAAAAAAATTCGTCTCAAATAAAAAATTAGTCAAGTAAAAAATCAGTCAAAAATACAGTTGAAAATTTTATTCGCAGATCCCCCAACCCCTCGGCTGTCGAACTCCTCTTCGTCGTCAGAAATGATGGGGTTGTCTTCTAGCCCCACCACTCCCCAGCGCGGCCTCACCCCCACCAGGTCACCCCCCGGCACAGCTGGCAACCGACCCCCCACTCCCCGTAGGTTACAACCTCTCCAAAATCCGCCTGCTGAGCCCCATGACGATTTCTCTAACCTCAGAAACCCTGGAATCGACACTCATCCCGGCAAAAGAGGTGAAACTTTATCCTTATAGGGCGTAAAAATGAATAGGATAGAATATGGCTTCATTCGTAGGGATAAAAGTACATCCTAAGGGGAATAGTTGTTACACTCATCCCGGCAAAGAGGGGAAATTCTATCCTTATAAAATAGGGAAAAATGAATGGGATAGATTATGGCTTCACATTCAGACATCAAAGTACAAGCTGAAGAGAATGGTTGTCACATGTACACTTATCTTCACAGTTACAGACCTTCACATACCAGCACCCGTTCTGTTGTTTCGACACAAAATAGCAGTCGTCATGTGTCTTAATAGGTCTATTTATAGGTCACAGCGGGCACTTTCAATGCGTACTGAGAGAAACCTTTCCTATTTACATGTTTCTTGCATAGAAAATAGACTAACCTGCAAGTGTTATTATAAATGAGCCTATTTTTCCATAAGCTCTTTTTCACCATCGATGTTGTTTATTCTGCTGCGCTGCGGAGATAGTGTTGGTAAAATATTTAGCTGAACAAATCACCAACACTGTTTATGAAACGGGATGTTGAAATCCACTTTGACAATAGAGAATTAAACCATCTTATCTAACCTAACACGCCGTGCAGACCGTCACCAGATGACCAAAGTGGACGTAAGCAGCGACGGTCGGAGTCGCCTGGAGACGCTCCTGGAAGGCAAGGGCCCCACGGCCATGAGGGCTGAGGTTCCCCTCAACGTCCAGGACCTCGGCAGCCCCAATACCCTCAGTTCGTTGAGTTTTTATAATTACAAAGTTTTTTTCTCTAAGAGTCGCTACTGAGTTTCTCTCTCTATGAGTCGTTACTTCGTTCACTTGTTTCTTTTCCAGTCGTTGTTGAGTTTGTTCGCTTCTCTACAAGTCGTTGTTGAGTTTGTTGGCTCTCTAAAAGTCGTTGTTGAGTTTGTTGGCTCTCTAAAAGTCGTTGTTGAGTTTGTTGGCTCTCTAAAAGTCGTTGTTGAGTTTGTTGGCTCTCTATAAGTCGTTGTTGAGTTTGTTGGCTCTCTATAAGTCGTTGTTGAGTTTGTTGGCTCTCTATAAGTCGTTGTTGAGTTTGTTGGCTCTCTATAAGTCGTTGTTGAGTTCGTTGACTCTCAACAAGTCGTTGTTGAGTTTGTTGGCTCTCTATAAGTCGTTGTTGAGTTTGTTGGCTCTCTACAAGTCGTTGAGTTTATTTGCTCTCTACAAGTCGTTGTTGAGTTTGCCCATTTCGTTAAGAGTTGCTGCTGACTTCGCTCATTTCTTTACAAGTTGCTGTTTAGTTTTCTCATCCTTTTTTACGAGTCTTTGCTGATGTGTGTTTGTCTTTCTAGAAGTTATACGGAGTTGGTTCATTTCTTTACTCGCTGCTACTGAGTTTCTTGTGGCAAAACTTGATTGAAGCACCATACTTTCAGCAGAGCTAATTTCACATAACGTAAAGTTCACATAGTTTCCTGACAACAAACCTAAAACCTTCACTGAAATAACTACCCACGTTTACGGCGCTTCATATGAGTAAGATTGTGACTTTCAGGTTCGAGACGCGGCAGCTTGACCTCCACAATGGATGAAGACCGTCGCACCACCATCAGCATCTCCTCAGGGTACGAGTCTGGCCGTAGATCGTCGGACGAACCCTCTACCAAATCCTCTAAATCTTCTAAGTCGAAGATAGAAGAGCCGTTGGTACCTCCAGAGAAGCTGGAGGTGCTCCAGAGCTTGTCATCGCTCAGACAGGTGCTGCAAAACTCTATCGTACAGGTGACGAATGCCTTCCAGTGTTGTTCAGCCGCTGTACATACGTTGCTCTAACGAGACGCACTGCAGAGATGGGGAACAGTTCTCACAGCTACACATCGACGTGCCACGGTCTCACACTTTAATGTTTGTCACAGAGTGTTCATAAAGTCTTATCCAAACTTCAGACCCTTATTTAAAGAATCTGCGTGAGGTAGTGAGATAATCTCAGCGAGAAAATCTCAAAAAGAGTGAGTCTAGAGAATTTGGGGGCCACAGTGGTGATAACAGTGGTATCAGTAGAAAAGAAAAGTGGTCTACCCAACAGAATGTGGAAGCTGTACGATCATTTCAACTTTCATTTGAAGTTTAGGTATTATTAACGGAAACACTTGGTGGACACCCTGCACTTCTGACTTAACCGCTAAAGTTTATGTTTGATTTTAATCGGTCATTCCACGATCACTAGTTGAGACGATCATTTTTTGAACAATTATACTCTTCACAATGAAGTTAGTTATTGTTATAACTCTGCTCATTCAGAAAACTCGTTTTTTAGGTTTTCATCGTACACAAAGTTCGCTCAATTCATTCGTTCTTAGTTACCACAATATTTTCTCTAGAAAAATCAATTAATAAGGATTAACCTTTTTTAGCTAATGATGCACCTGATTTATCATTTTAAAGAGCGATACCTGAGAAATCACTATCTTTCGTCAACCTATCTATTAACATATACAAATTTGGCTAGAAAACTAGCGATAATACAAAATATTTTGATTTTCGTTCTAAGTTCGAGAAGAATTGGCCCCTCTAGCCACAGCCTCAGTTATATCCCTTTCCATTGTCACTAAACATACATATACCAGGCCTCTCCTCACTATGGGACGGTAGCCGACAGCAGGCCACAATCAACACCCTTAGTCACTAGGATGCGAGAGAGGCAGCACTGGCCGCACCAGAAGTGCCAGGATCAGCAGCAGCCCAGCACAACCACCTTCCACAGTCAGGCCCGACAGCTATAGCTGGTTTACCCCGACCGCTTCATTGAGTGCAACCCCTCCCCCGCACATGACAGGTCAACCCCATCACACGCGGGCAAGCTCCCAGTACAGCGTCAAAAATAAAATTACCTTCTTATGCACTGCCCCCACTCAGTTCTGTCCGCAGTCATCCCTCTCGCCACATCCACAGTCAGACCCCCTTTCATACAAAGCCCGCTGCACCACATCCATCCAACACATCCGTGGTCTACCTCGCACTCTAATACCACTCACTTCTGACATATAAATCTTTTTCACCAGCCGCTCAACATTCATTCTTTCAACATGCCCAAACCATCCAAGCACTCTTTCATCCACTCGCCTGCTCAGCATTTTGATAACCCCCGTCTGCCCCCTAACCAACTCATTCCTCATCCTATCTCTTCTTGTCACTCCATACATGCTCCTCAAACACTTCATCTCTAACACATCCATCTTCCTCCTCTCAGCTACTCTCAAACCCCACGACTCTGCTCCATACAACAAAACTGGCACAATCAAACTTTCATACAGTCCCTTCTTAGCATTCATGCTCAAACTCCTGCATTCAAAAACTTTCCTCATTGCATCCAATGTCTTACAGCCTTCACTCACTCGATATCTCGCTTCTACTTCCATACTATCCTTAACAGCCAAATCCGACCCAAGGTACCTAAAATGCTCTACCTCTTCTAACACTTCACCATTCATCCTCACATCCAAAGTACCAAACACTCCACCTCTTGAACATCTCATCACCTTACTTTTATTCACATTTATCCTCAGTTTACGCCTTTCGCACACTCTACCAAACTCTGCAACCAGTCTCCTCAGTTTTTCCTCTGAATCAGCCACAAGCGCTCTATCATCTGCAAACAACAGCTGACACACTTCCAAATACACACCATTTCGTCCCACCAACTGCGCACCTTTTCCCAACACTCTGGCATTCACTTCCCTCACCACACCATCCATAAACAAATTAAACAACCACGGCGACATCACACATCCCTGTCTCACACCTGTCACAACTGGAAACCCCTCACTCACCTCATTCCCTACTCTCACACATGCTCTGCTGTCAATGTAGAAACTCTTGATCACATTCAACAGTCTCCCACCCACTCCATACAAGCTCACAACTTGCCACAGAGCCTCACGGTTCACTTTGTCATACGCCTTCTCTAGATCCATAAATGCCCAATATACATCTTTACCTTTTGCCAAGTATTTTTCATTTACCTGCCTCACAGCAAACATTTGATCCACACAACCTCTGCCACTTCTAAAACCACATTGTTCTTCAGCCAGCACACGATCCGTCATCACTCTCACTCTTCCAATTAAAACTTCCATACAGCTTCCCAACGACACTCGGTAGACTTATACCCTCTAGAATTACTGCACTCATACCTGTCACCTTTCCCCTTGTACAACGGAACTACACACGCGCTACTCCAATCTAACGGCACTTTACTAGCCGCAAAACACACATTAAATAAACGTACCAACCATTGTCACTAAACAAATTAAACAATTTATTGCCCACAAATGATACATCAAGAGCATTGTTTCTTAATACGTTACGTGGGGGGTGGGTTAAACTGAAGTTCAATAACCAACTCCAATTAAGAGCCAATTGTAGTAAGAAATTTTAAAAATAAACATTCCCTGGATCATGCATACATTTAGTATTTATAAAAATTGAGTCAGTGACCACCGGTGGGTCACGCCGCACATAACGTGTTAAAGCTCTTACATTATTGACCCATTTAAGCATAGCGTCTGCTGCCAATGCAAGTAATTTGTTGTCCTGAGAAATATCAACTTGATCCTTAACTTGCTATTGTTGACAAAACGAGTTCGTCATTTTCATTATTTGTTTTGAGCGTTCATTCTCCACCGTGCACCATAGATGTGTACTGTAAATAAGAGAAGGTAGCAGATTTCTTCCTTGTCTACCAAACGCCAACTGTTTGAATCACCAAAAAAGGCAACAGTCTTCCTCTCTTTGGGCTTTTTATTTCTTTTCATTTTATGTGATTGTCTTCGTACACTCTGTGCCCAACCTATTTTGTTCTCCCGTTCATCATAAGCATCAATTATCACTGCTGTTGCATTCCCGCATTTAGTGCGTAGTATGGCAGCATCGTGCTGTGGTCTTGTAGGTGCAAGTCATGCTAATGATTTAGCCATATAATATTTTAAACTATATATGCGACCAACCGGAATGTGTCGTTGCAATTGATGATATATTTATTTTTAGATAGTTGACTCAATTGTTCCAATGCCTGTATTCAATTTACTAGCACAATTTACATTATGAAGACAACCTTAAATTTTGGCTTATTTAAATTTCAGGGGAAACATTTCATTTACAGTAAAAAGCAGCAGCATTTAGCTCTAACATTGTTCGCAATCCAAAACAATAATCGTTTCGTGACATATATTTTCTGAACAATTAATTTGTTTACAGAACTTGTGGAAACGCCAGCAAGACATGGAAGAAAGCCGCAAACAAAATCGTTCTCCAGATTCTCTCCGGTGACAGGACACCAACGGCGATTCAGACAGTGAAAATCGCCGGTCGGAGAGTCAGAATCACCAAGACGAAAAGGCTTAAACCATTACAACTTGTATGTTGCTCAGGGTTTTAGTATGGTGATGAAAGCGTGCTCAGCCATGATGATCTATATACAAATTGGAAGCATTTAAAAGCTTATGTCAAAGGGAAGAAGTCTACCATGTCAGAGACAGGTGATGAAGAAGAACGAGATGGGTATGTGCCACGGTAGGGCAGACTATATAGAGCTATTTCAATGGGAGAAAATACACCTCTTGTTTGAAGGCTTTTCTTCAAACAAACTTTTTGACGTCAACAAAACGCCATGTCGTTAGGCTAATAGTGACGTCAGATTTGGAGGCAGCAGTGCTACCAGATGCAATACGCGCGCTGCTATTGGTTCGTTACCATAACGTCAGCAAAACTACTAGGTCAACGAAAAAAAAGCCTGGTTTGAACCTACCTCGTTTCCTCTACCGTGAACATGCGTAATAGAACTTCTTCTGAATACCTGGGATGTCCGTGCCAACAGTGTACAGACGTTTACAGCGTATTCTTGCTTGTAGATCTCAAGTATTATTTGCTTGAGGCGTCACATTCCTCGTATGACGCCAGTAGTGGCGGAACTACAAAATTAATTATGGAGGAACGTAGAACACTTTCAAGAATTTATCTTTTCGTTGTTATTACATCCATGAAGACGCGCCTTCAGATAGTCATATTAAAGCACTTGTGGGTTAATCTGACGATCCGTCACTGTATAATTGTATTATTTAATTAGGGTTTCGAACAATTTGGTTCAAAAACAAAATTCACTTTTGCACGCAAGAGTTTTAAAAAATTGCGCACATTTCATCGAAAAGACTTAATTTGGGTTCGCAAATGGATTTCCCTCGAATTACACGAATTCATTTGAGCGACTAAAGATCTCAAATTTCGTACCCTCAAGATGTAAATTACTTAGAAATATTTTAGTTCACAAATTGACAGCGTGTTGGTAGTAGCCAAAAGTTTTCGCTCCTTCAGGAAATTCCGTAAAAAGGATGAACAATCCTTGCGATAAAACATCAATAAAGTAATCACGGCTGTGAAACCGTGTTTGTAATACCTTTCAGAGTGAGTTCAGAAAATCAGGCGCTACTATTAAATACCGTTCGCTGTTCTCCAAAGGAGGGCAGAACAAGCGAGAGGTTAGAAACAAAAACAGTCAACATATCTAGCATTCTTCGATTTGTTGAAGTATGACTAAGATACATACGACACGTCACTGTGTAAATAAAACCTATATTTCTTGCTATTAGTGCTTTCAAATTTATTGATTTTACGTGGAGCCTTGTTTAAAAGTCAATATGTATATGATTTACACTAATGTTTCGAAGCATTGGTGAGGCAAATATATTCTCATGACAAGTGAGCACTTTGAAGACAATGAATTCGCCCACCAGTCCGCCGATAGTTCGTTACAAATAATTTGAAAATATTTCATCACTGACACAAAACCTCCCATCCTCGCCTGCGGAGCGATGAAATGCAACATTTTTACTTTACACCTTTCCTTCAAAATTTTGTCCTACTTCTATACAAGGAGTTTAGCAGCGTAAATAAAGATTAAGGAGTTACGGACTTTCTTTACCAACAATTTTTTGATTCGCGTTTCACTGCATCAAATTAAATCCATCAAATTCCGTTCTCTAGGACACACACTGGTTATTCGTCATCCTCTCATTAACAAGCGTTAACAGTGCACTGTATTAATCAAATTAAGTGGATAATTTAATAATTTTTTAGGATAAACTGCTCATTCACCATCCTCCTCTTCACGTTAACAACCGTTGAAAGTGTTAACATCACCAATTTTCAGTTGATCTCAAACTTAAAACATTAAACGATCAAGTAATGCATTATGATGGCCTCGTTTTGATATGTCTGCGCCGTTTTTCTTGCTCGAGGTGATCGTTGCAAAAATTACGAGGAATACAATCAGACTGTTAATGTACGCTCCTAGAGATGCGCAGCTTGCAGAAAATTGGGACGTTCGTTATTCCAGTAGACGGAACGTGAAGAAAAACTGAAGAAATTTACCAGTCTTTCTCCAAACAAGGAGTGAAAGAAACTGAAGAAAAGCCAGTCCGGACAGCAAAAAGCCTATCTAACTTCTGTGACAAGTATTGTTGGTTTCGGTGCGAGTTAAAAGGCAGATTTGATACAGCTGACCAAGAGATATTCCAAGGTTTGGTGCAGCAACTGTTGAAAGCTCAGCTAATCCCTCAATGAGCGCTCCCTCCTTCAAACTCCCACGGAGTTTACGGGAATGAAGTACATTGAAAGTTGTAAAATGAGAATAATAAATACGAGTGTGCAACGCTTACGTCTATTCCAGTCTTAATTTTTCGCCGGAACTTCTCTGATTTCAGTTGCGCAATTATCCCCTCTGCAATGGGCGGCTAAAATTTTAAATGCATCGAGAAAAATTTACACTGGAACGTTGACAACTTTAGTTTTACACCAATGAGCGAAAAAACTAGAGAAAACCAACATTCACTGAACAGTTATAACTATGAATTTTGTATTAAAAATGCAGCCTGATGGAGAAACGTAGAGCACCTGAAAACCTCGGGTATCGTATGAGCTAAAAATATCCGAGACAAATAGTTTTAAGAGAAATTAAATAAAATTACTCGAGTTCTGTCGAGGGGCTTCTTTCTGAAGAAAATTTGGCGTAGCTGGAACGAAATTTCTTTATAGACGGCTTTCGAAGCAGATATAAATAACACCGATGCAAAAACGACACGAAAATCACATTCTGTGACATTTCACACGGATACATGTTAAAGAAGAGCAAGTTTAAAGACACGAAATTTATTAAACACGCAAAATAAAACGAAAGCATTTCAAAATTATTCAAATAGATTCAGGCAAAGCCCATCTCAATATTTTGATCACAAAACAACTTGCGACTTTCCCTCAACTTTCGGAAACTAGGTTCGCTAGTCCGGCTTCCCTCTGAGGAGACCATGGAGAGACCCATTAAACACCAGCTCGTCCAGGCGGTAGACAGCTTTTGCCAGCACGTATACAAAATTCTCTGGAGATTCATTCATGAGAGAATCCCTTTCTTTGCCGAGATTCGCCAGAGTGCTGGCCGTGATCTTGAAAATTTCCCCGTGTATGCTGGAACGCACGAGATGAATAAGTTAAATCAGAAAAAAAGATAAAAAGTAAGAAAAGATCGCAAGAGATAAATAAGCTCGATAGCCTTGCAGAATGCAACGCTTGGCAAAATTGTAAAATCAGCGAACCTGCGGTGCTTTGCACTAAGTTAGTGATTAAGTAATGTTAATAATTAATCAAAGAGATTTTTTAGACGCCATGTAGAATGAATCTTAGTGTTAGGAATCGTCACTTGTTTTGCACATTAAATGACAAGTATTGATTGGTCCTGAAACTTGTTTATATGTGAACAAACCTAGAAGAAGTTTTGCTCCAGCACTCTTCGTAAACAATTGCAATAAATAAGCTTGCATCCTCCAAATATTATTTCTGTATCTCAATTGCCTACAATTTGCTCATAACCCATCAGGCAGTCTGGTTGAAAGCTGTGAAATGCCGTTTCTAATTTGCACTCAGAATGTAAACCAAGAAGTCGCGAAAATATTCATGT
>JACJUY010000384.1:230610-247343 GCA_014220935.1 Platorchestia sp. MABIK
AACCTGGACTCGGAAACAATCAAAACGCGATAAAACCTGGACTCGGAAACAATCAAAACGCGATAAAACCTGGATTCAAAAACTTTATGAAGACGCGTGAAAATTTTTATTGCTGGAACAAAAACCAGCACTTGAGAACAAAGAACCCACCTGGTTGAGGACTTGTATCTGCGTCTCCATCATGGGGAAGTGGAGCTTGTAGCAGACCTCCTGGCCGAGCTGATCGACCTCTTCCCAGTCGTAGCCTGCGGAGCTGCTCTCGCTTGGGCTGATCATTGCTTGCTCGGAAGCGTCGTCAGATTGCTGGTCCAATTCTATGCTCCAGGCGGTCAGCAACGTGAATCTGAGAATGAATTCAGCCCTCCAGTAACGAGCTTTGGATTTTTTGACAAGGAGATGGTGTTTCAAAGCATGAACTCCTGTTATATGCACCCGTGATGGGGTATGTATAAATGTAAACAGTATGTATCTAAAAAGTAAAGGAAAACGCTATTACGAAGGCAGAAGCAAAAAATTTTGAACACCTGTTTTCTCCTAGCTTTCCCACCCACACCCATATTTCCCCCTCCTCAACCTTCACTTCCTTAACACACATACTGCAAGCACTTCTGATGTACTGATCGTGTTCCCCACGCAAAACCACGTGTCCATACGCATCCCGGACACGCGATTACACTACACGCACTTGTAACGCAGGGCTCTGGCAGTCACCATTCGCTGCAACACCACCACATCCCTCAGCGTTTCCCATGGTACTTCTTCCCCAGCTTCCTGGGGAGCTTCTGGGATATCAGCTCGGGCTGACTGCGCTTCGTTGATCACTTTATCCAAGGAATTTATGATTTTTTCGTAGCTGTAGCTTTTCGAGAACGGCTCTATGTCACCTGTGGGCAATAATGTTGGTCGCGATTGATTATGACGTCACCAATGGGGTAAAAAAATATTGTGAGGCAAAAATAATGCGGGGTAAAAATTTTGTGGGATTGTGATTTCAGCTGTGGGGTAAAAACGGCGTTTGTGATTGATTACGGCGCCACCTATGGGGTCAAATAATATGCGCGATTAAGACGTCACAAATGGGAAAGGAAAATACATTCTCGTTAATGATAAAAAATATGGCCATATCACGGCAAAAAATTTACCCCACGAACAAAAGAAAGGGTATGTGTTGGTTAGATATCTTCGTTTTCGTTCATGAAATTTCGTATGCATGGTGCCAATAAGCAGCCTTAAAATAACGAATATGCCTCTGTCAGGCTCCTTAATTTCAATTGTTTAAACCTAGCAGACCAGAGGCCCTGAATCTAACGCAAGTGTTCAACCACACCAAGTCAATTCAAAACACGTGGAGACAGGCCTTAGCAATGGCTAACAATGAGGTTTGGCCACGATTGCTTAGTTCGAGACCATACTAAATCACAATTCAAACAAATCGCTAAGCATCTGGTAAAAAGATTGGCTTGAACCGTATCTCTCAAGAATGACTATGTTAATATCATGAAGGAATAACAGCGAGTCAGCAAGCTACACAAAAAATAGTTCGAATACTTTCCGATCCGATCTTTGTTCAATGTATTGGTCCCCTGGATACAAAAAAATTATATATAATTCGTTAAAATATATCGAAAATTTTTGTTATAAAATTTGACAAGAAGTTTAAATTTGAAACAGTGTCTGATCAGCTTGTCGCAGACTTCAAGTAAAAACTTCTGGGGTAAGATTTTTCAATCAATTTACGCCTTCGTATCCACACAGCTAGTAGCGTACGATCTTCAGGTGGGCTTCGCCTCGTAGCCAAGTCAACTTTAAAAGACAACTGCTGCCAGTTAGACTGTTACAACGTGAATTGAAAGATAACACGGCACCGAGACTAAATTTCAGGGAAAAACTTTTACCCTTGATACCCACACGCCCATGCACGGAGGAAGCTGAGCTGCTGCAGTGTTGCCATATAGAAGAGCCTGAAGTGAGATCGGCACCAGGACCCGGGAATGCGACACTTCCTCAGCGACCGCACCCCGAGCTTCAGCGCTACTCGCTTTTCGAAGGGAAACACCCACGGGTATTCTTTCTCTGAAACAAAAACAGGATTAGATAGTTAGTTTAAGCCTCTCTAACCGCAACAAAAACGTTCCAAAGAGAATGAAGGCACCATTTAGTATGGAGATTAGGGAATGCACAAAGTGCGTAGAAACAGATAGTTGAGAAAGAAGTTCATGAAACAAGATTAAAGTTGAAGAAGAAAGTAGTAGATGGTGAAAAACAGGTTAGTAGTGAACCGAAAAAAGATGGTCCTTAATATAGCAAAAAACATTTCAACAAAATGAATGCCCACCCAACTCTCGGCTCAGGACCTCGCATAACAAAAACAAGAAAATTAGATTTCATAATAGCTAGAAATCAGTATCAGAGACAAAGCATAGTAACAAAAAATAAACAACTGCAATAACTCTATCAACGAAGTTACATTACCACCAAAGCAGTATTGCGCACTTCGAAGAAAAATAAAACAGATTCTCATTCACTCGCTTTTACCAGAATTATTCGTACGAACGATGCAACCTCTACCTCTTCAGCGGAATGTATAAGGAAAACTAAAGTTTCTCTGTAGTCTGATTCCTCAAGACATGCCACCAGTGAAATTATTTTAAATAACCCGAGAAAATAATCGTCAAAAATAACGAAGAAGAAAAAAAGGGCGGATAAGAAAATTCTTACCGTTTGTCCTTCCATACTTCAAAACAGCAAATACAGAATTGTAAAAAATGAGTTTATTTAGAGCTGTGAATGAAGAACACATCTATTCTATCATTGCAATGGTCTCAGAGCCAGTTATAATTTTTATTAGAAACAACATTCCGCATTTTCTTCCATGAACAAACCCACCACCCAACATTGACTTATCAGCTCACGTATTTGGGCAACCTCGTTGGGGAAGAATTTCTTGAATTCCTCGAGAGCGCTGATGAAGTTGGGCACAAAGTTGGTGGTCCTGTCGAACTGGCGGTAGGCAGTGGCTTCCTCTTCGATGTCTCCCATGCCGCAGACGAGGAGGAACAGGGCGTTGCCCATCTGCCACTCGGCTAAGAGGTGCGTGTGCGCGAGGCAGTCCGACAGGAGGGAGGTGTTCAGCAACAGGTTCATGTACTTTGTGCAGATCTGTGCTGCTTGCGCTGCTGCGAAGGCCTTGCCGACGCTGCGGCCAGAAGAAATGGTATTAGAATGAGAAATGTATCACGTTTCGGACACCGAAATTTCTTCTGATCACAGCTATCGGAAGAGATGAAATTAGAATGCGAAATGCGTCAAGTTTCACAGTTGTGCTATAATTAAAACGTGAAATGTTTCGAGTTACAGGATTGGGAACAAATGAAATGGAATTAGAACTCCAAATGCATATGGGTGCAGTGTTGTAAATCGTGAAAATGGCATTAAAATGCAAAATGAATTTACTTAGATTGTTATGATCGGAGAAAATGACATCAGAATGTGAAATGCATCCAGTTACAACGTAGTCAACAGAGGAAGTTAAGCTTTAACTCGAGAAGCAAGTTGCAGTGCAATAATCAAGTGGAAAAAAACTGAATATTTCCATTCTTTAAATACCTTTATATCTCCAAGTATTAGAAGTATCTTACGCTGAGTCATTTATTCTAAACGGGCCAAAAAGGGGGTCTTGATCATCACTGGAAACTTTTCTGCCGTAAAAACTTTATTTCCGGTTATTCCAAGGAGTCTATATCGTAGAGAGTCATAAAATATAAAGAGCAGGCCAAATTTGGAGTTGGACCACAGTTTCGCTTCATATTTAAAGCTCATACACACTTCAGCTGGCATAGCACGCTTCTGCCTTTAAGTAAAGTAAGAATGTCTTTCAACGAGACAACGTTTTAAGTTGTAAATTGGTAGAAAACATTACCAGTGGTGGAAATCCAAAGTCGGAACTAAGGAACTTTTGAACAAAGACCAAAAATTCCTATTGGACTCGTATGAACTCCGCTCAATTTCGTGTCGGGAGTTAGGAATGAATCAATCAATTATGTTACCTCATTTTTACGTGTTAGGTTATATAGTTTAGAAATTACCATACCTATGAGGCCTGATTCTGGGATAACGATGCCCTTAGTACTTTACCTACTAGGAAACTCCCAAGTAGGTTCTCACTCTTGCTGAACAAAATCAACCCTTTATCGTCCGCATTCTTTTACTCATCCTCCCTTTTTACAACCACCGTCACTAAACTGGCGCCGGCATCAAGTAGTCATCGATATCAAGATGAGGATGGAATTGCCACTCAGCCCAGCATTTCAAAACACACATTAGGGAACAAATTTAACAAGAAATACAATATATTGAAGCCATTTTCGAAAGACCAAAATGTCCACCGGGACGTGAAAGGGTCAACTGAACAATTTTTCCTTCTTTAAGCAACCAAACATTAGAACCACTTCA
Source organism: Platorchestia sp. MABIK (assembly GCA_014220935.1). Lineage (NCBI taxonomy): Eukaryota > Metazoa > Arthropoda > Malacostraca > Amphipoda > Talitridae > Platorchestia > Platorchestia sp. MABIK. Next base: position 235,063 of record JACJUY010000384.1, read on the forward strand.
CAATCGCACCGAAGCCTCGAACTACTTACTGACGCCACAGCAGGGCCGTTTCGCAAATGTGTTCGAAGGCGAGACAGCATTTTTCTATCATCTTGAGGGCCATGACCGTTTTCGGTTGGTGCGAATTTTGAACTTCGATCTCGAAATAGACAGGCAGGAAAACTGGTTTGAAGAAATTCGAAATTCTGAGCTCGGAATGCGTTCTGAACACGTTTGTTACGTTTTTTACCACGATGCCTGCTTCCGACGACAGTCTTGGAACTGGCTGAAGAAAAGCGCACAGAGTTATCAGCATGGTGGAAAATGTTAATACTTAACAGTATCATCGATACTATGAATATACGAGAAAAATAGACCCACATTAAGTGCTTTTAACTTGATCCTGTTTGTGCCTCTATGGTCGAATTTAAAACTATGCCATGACAGCAAAGTAGCAGATTTTGGCGACGCAGAAAGTTACAAATCTATAACTTAATTACACGTACACACACCGTGGTGAAACTGACCACACGGTGGACTTTTAAATGTTTCAGTCTTCCAATTGCCTTTCGTTGAACTCTACGCTCTAAGAGCGTAAAATATTACGGTCAAAGTATTAGCGTATAAAGCAAAGTATTAGCGTAGTATAGAGTAAGTATATCTTTCAATTTCACCGAGGAAAACATGGCAAACAAGTTTTTTTACAGCTTCTCAAGACTCACCTTGGCCCTGTAGTTACCATGAAAGTGATGGATTACTTGGATGGCGCGGCAGATGTCAATGAGACATTCGAAGTAAATGTTGTCGTTTTTGGGAGGCTTGCGTGGGAACCTGTGAAGGTGACGCAGTACTGGCAACAGGCTTTTATATAAAAAAACTCGGCGCAGCGCGCGCAACTCGGCGCAGCGCGCGCAACTCGGCGCAGCGCGCGCAACTCGGCGCAGCGCGCGCAACTCGGCGTCGCTCGCATAATTAAGCGTAATATGCGAAGCACTATGAAAAACTTGCTCACCAACTTCAGTGGCGAAAAAAGAACAGTACTGGGTTGATTGACTGTAGTTGAAATGCTTTCGGGAATATTTTCTATACTGGTCATTGAAACTACTTGAAAGGTACTAAGGTAGCAACGATGACCAAGAACACCCCAAAAATACGAAGAATTTAAGAATGAGACAAGTAAATGAAAATTATACACGTTGAACCATGCCATGTACCGGCCATCCCACGAGCGAGTTAGTAAAGGAACAAATAAATTAATTTATCCCACGTCGAAATCCTCCTTCGAAAACGAGACGTCTCCGAGTACTCTATTTTTGACTAACATTTTGCTTGCAAGAATTTTTCAATATTGGTCATTAACGGATAAATCTGCCATAGCAGACCTCGTAAAGGGCGCTTTGGTAGAAAAACCACAAGAAGGAAAATGGGGAAAGTAACTGAATATCGACCTAATACACGAGAAAGAATGAAGGTTTAACGTCAGAAATAAGAGTAAAAAAATATAGAAATAGCGCTATTGAACCTTCCACGGGTACTTAGACACGTACAATTGCACAGAATTCACCTTATGTAAGTAATATGAAGCTCCCTAGCCACAAAAAAATAAAGAGCGAAGAGAATTAAGGAACTATTTAGGATGGACTGGAGAAATCTGGGAATCAATGCACAAGACATGTTCCCTCACAGGACGCCCAGTGCATGGAAACTGTAAATTAGGATAAAAGAAAAAGGAAAGACGAAGATGTGATGGCAAAGAAGGCATGAAATTCCAAAAAGCAAAACGTGCACGAAATAACTGATGTTCTGCAGAGGCCTATCTGTAGCTGACGTAACTTAATAGCATTTCATTAGGTTCGCCAGTGCAGGTATCGTAGGATTGACAAACCTAAAATACCTGACCTATTCTCTATCTTATGTCCCCTGAGGGTACTTGCTTTCGCTATCATTGGCTCCAAGGTACCGATTGCTTTATAGTGCAAGTTTTTATTTATGAAATGAATTTTTAAGCGATGCTTACGTCTCAGAATAACCGCGAAGAATTACCGTGAGAAATGGGCGTGCTTTTAAGCATTTGAAAAAAATCAGATGTTACTCACATGAGTACGTCCCCGACAGGATTCACGTCCTGGCCTGCATCGAGGAAAATGTTACAAAAATGAGTTACAGGTAGCATTTATTTCAGGAGCATAAGCTAAAATGAAGTTAGGAATGAAATATAAGGGAGAGTGCACTTGAACGTCAAGATTATAAGACGTAAATTTTTTACGTATTGCGATGGATGATTTTAAAATATTTTTTCCTTAATTAATTCAAAATAATGCTTCAAACTCAACTTCAATTTTGCTGCTTGCATGGATAAGACAATCAAAATAGAACGCTGTATCCTCTTTTAAATTGATGCACGAAGTTTTCATCAGAGTTACGGTAATCATCACGACGTTTCCAGACTTGACCATCACATGCAAGCATGGTTCAGTTATGAAAATTGACTAACGAAAGACGTCCATCATGGATTTCCTGCTCAATCTGAAGCAGTGAGTTACGGCGAAAGCATTTTTCTTACCATAACTGTCGCCAAAATAGCTTCTCAAGGCATGGATCTTGCGCTGCTTATTGTCATATTCGTAGAGGATGAGGATGTGATGTTGTGAGACGTAATATCCCATCACGCACGCTTCCTGTAAGGCACGAAATGTTCTTCGTAAATGTACTAATCGAAGGGCGCACTATGAAACAATGGTTAACACATCTGCGGCGCGTTAAACTGAAGGGAAGATGCCGCCTTCCCGAACAATTTATTTTTGTTATTGAACCTAGAGCAATGAAATTTGGTATACAGATAAAAAGTGCAAATTGAGAGCTTCTGTCGTCTATAAAATGCGATTTGTTTTATAGAAAACGAGCTATTCAGAAAAAACAAAATAGCGTATGGGGGGGAGAGTAAGGTTTAATTTCAAAAAGTTTCTTCTCCTACGGTTTTTGAGCTCCAGTAATGATATTAGTATCATTGAATGCGTAAAGATTTAGGAACTATCAAAACCTATAGGGCATTCTCCAAATTCCTATTTGAAATAAGAAAAGATTCCAAAAAATACCTTTTTATTGTCAAATTTTGCACTTGTGACGTTATTACTTTTGATCGACATCGAATTAAAAATTTCCATATAATTATGGTAATTCTTGTGTTTTTCCACATTCAATGATACCCATATCATTACTGTAGCTCAAAAACTGTAAAAGAAGCATTTTGAAAACCCACATCCGGACTTGCCAAAAAAGACGAAAGAAACAAACAATCTCATTTTTTCACTCTAATTTGTGGGATCAGCTAGGACCTTGCAATCTTCATACAGTAATTAAGAGACATAGGAGCTTACACAGCAACGTCAAGCCGTGAAGAAAAGCATAGGTGGGCCTGTAACATGATGAAATACCCCTTCCAAACCTCCCCCCCCTCTCCCCCTCCTCATACTTCAAACTCCCCGTAGCGGGCGAACGAGCGGACGTACGAACCTCATTTTTTCACAGGATGTACCTGACGTCTTACACTTCCTACAACAGCTGGAATCAACATCTCATGAAATTTCCCCTGAAGTTCAATTTTCAACCAAAAGTAAAATTAATTTCAGAGATTAATTTTGGAAGTAACAAATATCAAATAGATCGTGCTTTCATTTAGTTTTTATTGAGTATTTATAAAAGCAAAAAGTTTGTGAACACCGATGGGTCACGTCACTACCAAAGTGTTAACAACGATGTATAAAATGCTTCAACATGTCTCATTAACCCTCTACATTTAATTTCGACCCTCAACAGGCATCACTACCCTCCATATTCCATCCCCCCCACAACCAAGTTTCACTCACCAGCCACCACTTGCCGAAGTCGCCTTCCGCGAGCACGCAGTATCTGAGGAAGCGGTTGCGGGCGTTCTTGTACGCCTTGGTGAGCTGGTCGTAGGAATGGGGCCTGCGCAGCTCGAGTACCTTGTTGCGGTAGTTGAAGACCACCACGCCTGCTGTCGCGCCCGCTGGGGGGAAAGCGGAAGGAAGATTACGATACTGCACAGACTTGATGTGATATGGGAATAGGGAGGAAGATAACGATACTGCACAGACTTGAGGTGATACGAGGGGAATGGGAAGGGAGATGGCAATACTGCACAGACTTGAGGTGATACGAGGGGAATGAGGAGGAAGATGGCAATACTGCACAGACTTGAGGTGATACGAGGGGAATGGGAAGGGAGATGGCAATACTGCACAGACTTGAGGTGATACGAGGGGAATGAAGATGAGCGGATGAAGATGAAGAATGGGAATGAAGAAATGAGGGGAACAGAAGATGTCCTTCAAGGGAATGCAACTGCATAAAAAGGGACTGTTTCTTAGAAGAATGACGTTTAAATTAGATTTTAGTCAACCCTTTCTAACCGTTACAAAGGCGTTACAAAGGCGTTCCAAAGAGAGAAAGGAGTAAGGCACCATTTAGTCTGGACTCTAGGAACCGCAAAATCTGTGCGCAGGGTGCATAAAAACATTTGGTTGAGAAAAAAGTTCATGAAACAAAATACAAGATGAAGAAGTAGCAGGTAGTGAAAAACGGGTCAACAGTGAACCGATAAAGATGATCTTTGACAAAACAAAAAAAAACATTTTTCAACTTGAAGAAAACCTACCTCTCAGCCCTGAGAAGAACCGAGACCAAGGCCGAATGAGAGAGGGAATGCAAGATCACAAAACACCCAAGTGCGAGGTTACAAACAGACCAACACATCAGCGGTGGTACAACAAGCACGCTGCTGAACACTTTACCGGTGTACATCGACGCGGGATAGTCAGACGAGACGGAGTACTCGAAGTCATTGTTCATGGACCGGCGGAAGCGCGGATCCCGCGAAGTCAGTCTGTCTTCCATCTCGGGGACGTCTATCTCATCTTTGCAGAGGGCGGTACGGACACCTCTTCCGTACACAGGCCGGGGCAGGGCCCCTCTGTTCAGGGTGCTGCCAAACCCCCTCGACGACACCCGGGAGAGCGACACGACCTGTGCCAGCGCATCTGAAAAGGGGAGTTTGGAGGTAGTGGAGGGAAAAACTTTTAGATCTCAAGGGCCCCTTCAAGAAAAGAAAAAAAAATCAACTTGCTGCCGAACCCCCTCGACGACACCCGGGAGAGCAGCACGAGCTATGCCAGCGCATCTGGAAGTGGTGAGTCTGCGCATCTGGAGGTAGTGGAGGGGTTAGTCCCGTCACTCTCCAACGCTCCTTCAAGTCCCGGCCCTCCCTCTGAAAGCCCATATTTTTCGTTTATTTTTATGTATTTATAATGTACTCTACCTACCCTAATAGCCGATAAACTTGAAATGTTCATTCGCATTCCGTATTTTAGTGCGCAATCAGAGCAATTGAAACGTGAATTTATGTCATTGATATCGCCCTTCCTTCCTTATGCGTCTTTTCAAGTCGTGTTAGTCAACATATTCACAATTGGTTCATTATTCCGGTATGAGGACAAAATTCCGTCTCGTCTCCGTTCTAGTCTTATCTATAAATACAGTTGTGCACGGTGTGCATCTACGTATGTGGGCTCAACAACCCGTACATTACGTGTTAGACAGGCGGAACACGTCGGAATACAGAGATAATGGCCACGTGACAAACCAACACCGCCGGTGTCCATTTCACGAGGTGAGCGCAAGAATCTTACCATGATTCACGGAACGCAAAATGCTCAAAAAAGGTCAAATGAGGAGAAATTTTTCGAGCCACGAAAAAAAAGAACAAAAAATTCAAGTTACTGTTAAAAACATTTCATTTCTATCAATACGGTAACTTCGAATGAGTCGAGATGAAAGTTCTAAATGCTAAGAAGTGTTCAAGCACCGTTTCAGAAAATATGATCATTCACAATGCACACAATTTCCCCTAGAAAAATTATTTCAATATAAACATAAGAGCTTGATATGGTTTTTCCATGATTAAGTTGAATTTGCATCGATTTCAAACAATCGGCTATTAAAGCACGAGCAGATGAATAATTGCATCCAAAAGAAATTTTATTAGATTAGATGCTAGTTTGACCCTCTTTAGCAGCAACAAAGGAGTTTCCAAGAGAGGAAAGAGGACAGCATAGTTTAGTATGGAGTTAAGGGAACGCAGAATCAACGCACAAGAAGCATCACGCTGAGAAATAAAGTTAAGTCATATTAGGTTTACTTTAGTTTGTTTATTTAACTAATCTAACTTTACCCAACCTAACCTTAGCTATTGTTATGTCAATACCGTACTTCAGTTTATTTACGTGTCCTTTTGTTTAATTTTACATACGACGTTTCTAAAACTTCAAAGTTAAATATCTCGAAAACCAAGCATTTGCGAGCACAACGTCATTGATGTAATAGGTCTTCAAATGTACCCTATTATCTAAACAAGGCAACGAAATTTTCTAAATCTTTGACAACGTTAAATTCAGTATTGACCACTGCTTATTCTAAGACCCTGGCCGGACCGCCATATGTTTAACACATTGGCTGCGATGGGTTAAATTGAAGTTCAAAATCCTACTCAAATATAAAGTCAAAAGTTGTGGGAAACGATATAAACAGTAAACATTTATTCGGTAAAAAAATTTTACTAATTTAAAAAGATTGCAAATAAATTTTCAAACGTCCCTCCGGTGTGTCGTATCACATGCAATGTGTTTAATTATTTATTTTAAAACCCTGCCCAGACTAAACTGTGCTTATATAATCTATTTCGGTCAAAATTGATTTTAGGCCTATCACGGAAATTAAAAAATTCCGTTCCAAACAATCACTAAAGGAACACATTTAAAAATGTTTTACATGAATAACATTCTGCTCGCTGATGCGTTATTTTCGAGTTATTCAACTTTGAAGTTATACGAACGTCGTATTTAAAAGTGAAGGAACAGACTCGTAAATATGCTGTAATACGGTATTAACGTAACGATGGGTGAGGTTAGGATAGGTTATGTTAGGTTAGTTAAATAAACTAACTTAAAATAACAAATCAACCTAAAATAGCTTACCTTAACTTACCCAAACCGAGACTGTTAGTTTCCTGCCAAGAAGTAGGCGTGTCCCGCCAGAAAAGTGGGCGTCACCCAACAATGCGACGACTAAGCAACCGACCATATAATGTTATTCCTATCTGCACGTAATTATTGTTATATCTCGAAAATAACGCATCAGCGAGCAGAATGTCATTCGTGTAAAACCTTTTTAAATGTGTTCCTTCAGCGATTCTTTGGAACGGATTTTTTAATTTCCGTGAAAGGCCTAAAATCATTATTGACCTCTATTTCAAAACCCTGCCCAAACCGAGCTCCGTTTAAACTGCTTATTTCACATCTTTGCCTACACCTAGCTATGTTTAACTTGTTCATTGTAAAACCATGCCCAAACCGAGCTGTATTTAAATAATTTATTTCATAACCCTACCGAGACTGAGTTACAAACCTGGCCAGTCGGGCTTCTCCGTGTAGCGCTCGAGCGTGAACGCCGCCAGGAGCTGCTGCTCTCGGTAGTACGACGAGTCTGAACTCGATCGAGACATCGCTCTTGTTGCACTCAGACTTTATCGTTGTATTCCTATTGTATTGTTTTACAGCGAGGCATTACCCTTAACTTAAAAGCTAATATTTATTTACCTAATGTTCATTTGCCTGTGTAGTCAGTGTTAAATTAATTGTATGGTTACACAAAGAGGCAATACCCTCAACTTCTATGCTTCGCGCGAGGAATATAATGTTTATTTACCCATACAGTTGGTGTTAAGCCCATTCATCGACGTAATGTAGTGCAACGCTGAAACGCGGTATAGGTTCGATTTAAGTACCGTTATGTTGTGGCAGCATTTTTAAATCCCTCTAAAAATGATATCCAACAGCGTAAGCCTCATGAATAAATTATAATTAAAAAAAAAAAGCTCGAGCAAGAATTCTGTTTCGCGGTACGCCCGTCTTCCACACGAAAGAAAGATTTAAAAAAAAAGAACAGGCACCGACCTAACTAACTGGTTCTTTTCTACAACTCAACCAACTGTCGCTTATAGCTATGCTCGTACCTAGTCCTGGTGCAAGAAGTAAACATTCTCTCAGGAGCAAGCAATGTTTGAAACGTCTTTTGAGTTTATTACTTAGATTAGAGGTTAGTTAAAGCCTTCCTAACATCAATAAACTCGTTCCAAAGAGGAATGACGACGACAACATTTTGTGTGCAGATAAGGGAACGCGAAATCTATACACAAGGTGAACGGAACTAATAAGTCGAGAAAGAAGTTCATTAAGATAAAAGTTGAAGAAAGTAGGAAGTGCTTAAAAATATGACGGCAGTGAAGCTATGAAAAAATTATTCTAAACATACCATGCAATTTATTTCAACAAAAAACGCCTACCTAACTCTTCGCTTGGGACCTCACCTATCTTCGCTGGGAGTGCTAATTCCCACAGATACAACAGTTGTGTCTCCCTGAGGGGCGTGTCTTGTTAATTACAACTAAATTATTTAAGACAAAAATAACATAGTTGAAGTAAATTATCTCAATTACTTGAGGCACATCTAACAATTCTCTTCCAATAATTGAAACATGTGTAATATATTGCCAATAACAATTAGCTAAGTCACACCTAACATACCAATTTGCAATAGCTTCGGAACTAATCACATTCGTGACCAGGACTCCGATCAAGCTTGACACCATTAAAGCTGAAGGCCCAAATACCGATTACTTATTCTTCTCAGAGCGCTGTCGGTGTTGGTGTGATGGTTCTTTGTTAAAATTCACAGACAAAAATCCATTAAATATCAGCGTATGAACTGATTTTCTTGTGCTCTTCCATTTTAATTGCCGGTCGAGGTATTCTTTACACTGCGGCCATTTGATTTATTTACAACTGCTGCTATTTGTTTCAGTTACGACTACAGTAATTTATTAATTTACAACTGCAGTTATTTGTTTCATTTGCCACTACAGCCATTTATTTTATTTATCACTGCAGCTTTTTACTTTTTCCCACTGTAGCTATTTGTTTTATTTACCAATGCAGACGTTTATTTTATTTGCTTGAATAATTTCACTTATTTTCAAAATTCATTTATTCTCATTTACTTATTTCATAATTCAGAATATAGTCTTCAAAGTCATCAAGGCCGCGTGTCACGATGCGTGCTGACATTAACATCGTTTGAACTTTACCGAGAATTTTCTCTCAATCTTTAATAGGGTTCAGAAAGCTACTTTGGGTTACATCTATGCACTACTTTCTTAGCTCTCTAACCACCAGCTTGCGTACGAGCAGCACTGGCAGCCCTGTAACACCTAAGTTTGCTCTATTGTTTTCTGTCATTTTTGCGTGGCTTTCATGATGGCATCTTTTAAGATTTTCAATAAAACAAACATCGGCATCTAAGGACGTTTTATTTCCAATCAAGACTGAGACATATCACCTTGTACATCGGTTTTTCAAATGCCTTAAAACCAACACCAAGACGCCATGACGGTTTCCCCCGGTCAAAACCGGTACCCATTTCAGACACCTGGGTAGAGTAGGATATTTTGCTTTGAGTTTTTCCCCTATTCTCAACGGATAAAGTCGCCACACAGCGCCGGGATTCGAACTCTCGACACATTCACGGACGGGCGAGTCCTTTAACCACACGGCTACGGTGAGCGCAAATAAGCCTGTTGGTTGACAAATTTCTAACAAGCAGGCTTGTCCACAGGTATCTCATAGGCTAGCCAACAGGCATACGACTGATTATCTACGTAATCGGCAAATTTTCAGAATGCTGGCTCGCCAATTAGTTTCTAAAGAGCCAAATATGGGCACATGGGATAAAATAGAGACTCTGAAATGGATCGATATGATGATAAAACCTGTCAACCATTTTACAGTAATTTTCAGAGATCTGTCACCGAAACGTTTTCTTCTCCCAATAATGGCTCTACGTTTCAAAACATCCCAGGGTGCACCAGTGTGTAAACTCAGCAGATTGAAGTGATCGGTATTGTAATTCACAACGTCAGTTTGAAAAGTATCTATCTTAATTGGGGTTTTCAGTGTGTAAAAGTGTGCAACTTTACTGTCGATAGTAATGATTGTTCGCAAAATTTTCAAGATATTTCCTTAGGATGTGAGAGTTTTGACCCAATTTTTGTACGTAAAACTAGCATTCAATGAACATTGACGTGGTATTAACTTTTTTTAATCGATATCAAATTCTTTTAGATTATTTAGCCATTCACGAAGCTGCTCCCTCTTACCTTGGCACTGTATATGTGACTTCACCCTCTGATAATCTATTGATAGTATACTCATAATACAGTTGCAAGTCGTCTTCGGATGCCTGTTTACGTCGTCACCGTCATTCACGCTCATTAAAATTATTTAGAATGGATAAAATTAAGCACCCAGCTTTTAGATAGATGAGGGGGAAAAGTTCAACTTCGTTTACACGCAGCTGATTACCCAAGTGTTAGACCTTGAACTTGAACTTGAATGTAAGGGCCGCCAGTGTCGAGGCCTTTCCAACGGCCTAAAATTCCCTCCCCAATACTCACAATAGTCACGCAATAATTCAACGCCTGTGTACTAGACTGGTCCAATAAACTACTCAGAATCCACCATCCTTGTCACAAGCTACAATTGGACATCACTGGAATAACCAGTAAGTCAAAAACTACCCTCAAACATGCTGAGTCACTACAACCCACTCTACATGACTAACTCATTCCAGTCAATGTTTCTTACTCCAGGCGCGTGCAAGAAAAGTTTTCATAGCATCAAAAACAATCAAATTTCACTCCTTATCCAATCCAGCAAAACAGCTCATACCACAATCATCTTCAGCACATTTTGTATACTCCTCATTCTCTCCATACAGCTCGAACACCACCTTCAAAAAAAATCTCCCTCTCTTGCTCATACTTACTACATTTCAGCCTAAACGTTCAATTGTTTCTTCCACTCTCCTATCACACTGCCGACATTATTTATTATTATTCTTATTCCACGTTCACGAGCGTCTATTCACACTCAACGCCTAACACCTCCCAGCAAAAAAGAGTTGGCTTCAAAACTACCATCATTACACATTTCACACTTCGGCACATTCTTTCTTATATACCAGATCAATGTAGGCTTTTGCACCATGCTGAGCATCCACTTGTTCAATCCAAGCTCTTTTGTTCGCCGCTCAATCTTTTTTTTCGACTTTTTGCAGTGTCACTCTGGTCTTTTACCTCCAGCATTTATTGGAAGCCAGTCATTCACAGGTCTTTTAATTCTAACACGAATATTCTTTTGCATAATTAGTTTCCTTGCATGTCCCCAGCACACTTTTTTCCATTGTCTTACACTCAGATTCCATTCAAAAATTTGCTTTACCCACCTGCTATTCTTAATTTTCGGAATTCTCATCTTATAATTCAACAAGGCTTTCATCATTCGTTCTAAAAATAGGCGGCTGTCTATTTTAGAACACTCAATGCTAGACGTCCTACCCTATTCGGAATCACATCCAGCTTTTCAAGGTCACTTCCAGTCCAAGCTAAAACACTTATACCATACATGACACTAGGTACAGAAACTTGCTTCCACATTGCTCTCACACGTGCATACATGTTTGCTTAGTACCTGGCCACCATTGCGCAGGTAAAAATTCACGGTGCTCACATCCCAACTTTCACGGTGCTCATCCCACACATTGTTTTGCGGATACGGACGCAACTCGAAATGCGCTCTGAGAATTGCGCTCGACGAATTAGTACATTGAACTACATTCGGTGTGTCGCTGCGATCGGAGGTGGTTGTAAGTAATCTTGCTGATAATAACTCATCGTCGTGGTTACGCCTTGTTCTAAAGTGCATCAAAACTACACAATCACAAATTTAATTTCAAGATCCGAAGCAGTATCTCTTGAGTGACCCTCCTTCTAGGAGGGTTACCTCGCCCCTACTATTAAAATGTTCGAGCCAACAGCCAACAGATACGAGGCCCTGATGGAATCCAGTGGTGACGAGAGTGAAATCTCTGTGGCAGGGAGACAAATTGTGAGCGAGACTCCCATGAATGGAAAGAGCAGCAATCACGCCGTCGGAAATGCAACATGCACCGAGGTCGAAATGTCCCAACTGAGGGAGACCTCAGATGGTGTCATTGAAGGATCCTGGTTCCCTAAAAACAAAAGATCCAAACGATTGAGAAACAGTAACGATTCTACTTCATCTGACTCTGCCACTGAACTCAGCAAGAAACGCATAGCTGCTGACAGAAGC
>JACJUY010000385.1:0-12967 GCA_014220935.1 Platorchestia sp. MABIK
TTATTGAGCAAGGTGTTGGCTCTCTTGCCTAGGACTTCAGCAACGAGCAATGGCTGGATTTGCGACAAAAACTATAGTTGATGGTATTCCAAGTGAACCTACTGATCACCTGGAATACATGGATCATCTTCGAGAACACAACTCCTTTTTCTTTACGCCTACCAACTCTTCCGATGTAATTACGTGCATAAACAACTTGAAAAATAAATCGAGTGGGTTACAAACATTTCCGACTAAAGTACTTAAAATTATTGCAGATATTTTAGCCCCGCTGATATCCAACATTATTAACCAGTCTCTTTTTCTAGGCACTTTCCCGAACTCCCTCAAAGTTGCTAGAGTAACCCCTATCTTTAAAAATGGTGAAAAAGCCTGTGTAAACAATTATCGACCTATATCCGTGCTACCAATTATTAGCAAGGTATTCGAGAAAATTGTGTATTAAAAGGTTAACTCGTATTTTGAACAAAAATCATTTCTCTATGATAAACAATACGGCTTTCGTTGTAAAAAATCAACAACACAGGCAATATTAAATCATTTACAATTCCTTTATTCAAATGTAGATGAAGGAAAACCTGTCTTCTCTGCATTTCTTGACTTTCGAAAAGCATTCGATTGTGTGGACCATAACATATTACTCTCAAAACTACATTGTTATGGCATTCGAGGAGTTGCTCATGATTGGTTCATATCATACCTAGCAAATCGGAAGCAATACGTTGTCATTGACGACGCAAAATCGGACCCACTTACGATTAGCCATGGAGTTCCACAAGGATCTGTTCTTGGGCCTCTCCTTCTTCGGATTTTTATCAATGATATTATTAAATCTACATCATTTTTCAAATTCATACTTTTTCCGATGACGGTACGCTTTCTGCGGTCCTTCCAAACCAAAATCCCACTATGATCGCGGAGAGTATAAATAATGAACTCTATAAAGTTTCATTGTGGCTTAAAGCTAATAAAATAAGCCTTAATATCGATAAAACAAAATATCTTACATTCTCATACAAGAAAAATATATCTCTCCCACGCATTAAAATTGGCGAAGGTGAAATCGAAGAAACCANAGAATATCGCCCCCAAGAATATCGCCCCCAAAAATATTGACACTGTCCCCTACAACTGCGGCAGGTCACTACACGAGCTATGTATGGTAGCGGCGTTCACAAAGGGCGCCGCCTCCCTGGCCAGGGCAGGCCAGCAACCGCAGGACGATTCCTTGATGCTGCACATGATGAAGGATAACATTGTTGGTGGGGAAGACTACGCTTCCATTTTCTCCTCCTTGCTCACCGACGGTTATGTTACTGTAAGTTTCCTTCTTATATTCTTGGTCTAATGGTAATGCTAGTGTCCTTCTCATTTTACCTTCTCAATCTAATGGTTATGCTAGTTTCCTTCTTAACGAGAATGATTTGTGATTGTTGATAAAGGAAACTTAATTTTGCTGAAAAAGTGTTGTTTTATTTGCATGTACATGGATAATTTCTATCCGAAAATGGATGATTTCGGCTAAAAATAGTTGCGTTGTGCTGAAAAAAAAAACATTTTATTGCGAATAGGTAGAATTTTCTAAAAAGAGGGAATTTTTTGGAAATCAGCAATTTTTACTTGATAAATAGTAGCTTTTGCCAAAAAGCTAAGTTTTGCAGAATAACTGCGCAATTCTTGCCGAGTAAACACACAGGGGGGATTCAAATGTAGTATCTATGGGAATTAAAGCTCACAAGGAGAAGGTGTGAGATCCTGTGCTAAAAATTGAAGATTAGGAAGGCCTTCCTTGTTTTGAAATTGAAGTAGGTAGTTATTGCTGAGTATTAGGTTGTTATTGCTGAGAGGTAGGTAGTTATTGCTGAGAGGTAGGTAGTTATTGCTGAGAGGTAGGTAGTTATTGCTGAGAGGTAGGTAGTTATTGCTGAGTATTAGGTAGTTTTTTTAGCCAAGAAGTAGGTATTTATTTGGCCGAGAAGTGAGAAATTTATTGTTTGGCCAAGAATTAGGTTGTTTATTTTTTGGCCTAGAAATAGGTAGTTTTTGCCAAAGAATAGGTGTTTTTTTTTGGCCAAGAAATAGGTAGATTTTTTGCCAAGAAATAGGTAGATTTTTTGCCAAGAAATAGGTAGTTTTTTTGCCAAGAAATAGGTAGTTTTTTGCCAAGAAATAGGTGTTTTTGCCAAGAAATAGGTGTTTTTTTGCCAAGAAATAGGTGTTTTTTTGCCAAGAAATAGGTGTTTTTTTGCCAAGAAATAGGTGTTTTTTTGCCAAGAAATAGGTGTTTTTTGCCAAGAAATAGGTGTTTTTTTGCCAAGAAATAGGTGTTTTTTTGCCAAGAAATAGGTGTTTTTTGCCACGAAATAGGTGTTTTTTTGCCACGAAATAGGTGTTTTTTGCCACGAAATAGGTGTTTTTTTGCCACGAAATAGGTGTTTTTTGCCAAGAAATAGGTGTTTATTGCCAAGAAAAGAGTAGTTTTTTGCCAAGAAATTGGTAGTTTTTTGACAAGAATTGTGTAATTTTTGTCAAAAATAGGTAGTTTTGACAAGAAATAGGTATTATTGGCTTAGAAATGGCTAAATTTGGTCAAAATAGAAGCCTTGTAGCAGTAGCAGAAGATACACCAGTCATTATATAGGCTCTAACCTGTACGGCGGAGGTGAAATGTGTGCTCACATCCATTTCACCTTGGCGGTATAGGTTAGGTGCTATATAACAACTAACGTTCACGGCTGAGGCTAAATGGATGTGAGCAGACGGTGCCGACACTGCTGGGAGCGCTGCACCTGCTGGCGCTGTCCCCCGAGGTGCAGGAGGAGCTGCGGGAGGAGGCGCGCCGTGTGTGTCCGGCCGCTGCTCAGCCTCTCACGCACCTCCATCTCGCTGAGGCGCACAAGCTCACTGCCTTCATCAAGGAGACGCTCAGGTGAGCTCTGCTTGTGGTCGTGTGCTCTGCTGGTGGGCAAGTTATGTTGTCATGTTGTCTTCTGGTGAGCAGGTATTGTGGTCATGTTGTCTGCTGGTGAGCAGATCATGTGGTCATGTTGTCTGCTGGTGAGCAGGTCATGTTGTCTGCTGGTGAGCAGATCATGTGGTCATGCGGCCTGTCAGTGAGCATGTCATGGTGGCTGTGGACTTTCTTTCCGTCCGATGTGCAGTTCAGGTCTTGTCTTGCGTATGTTCATGAGAGAAAGACACGTGGTGTGATATTGTATGCCTTCAAAGACACTTGAGTGGGGGACAAGAAATTGTGACTAATTTTCGTCGAGTTTAACGTCTAAGATTGATAACAATTCATGTTGCAAAATCTATTTCCAGGTCCAATTTTTTTATTTTCTGACCGTATAGTTACATTGTATTTTTTCCCTGATGGCGATGTTTCAACCGCTGCTAATATCTATTCGGTCAAAATCAAACATCACTGGTCTCAGCCGTTCACTGCTATTACCGGATCTGTGTTTTGTTTTTCAAACTGCATGTTAGACGAAGTCAGAATGAGCCTCTGCTTACACGATATTTCTTGATTCTTTTGACTTGTATTTGACTTCTTGATTGACTTTATTCTTTTGCGGGTGGCATTTTAGACAAAGTCATGATGAGCCTATGTTTACACGTTATTTATTATTG
This sequence comes from Platorchestia sp. MABIK, assembly GCA_014220935.1. Classification (NCBI taxonomy): domain Eukaryota; kingdom Metazoa; phylum Arthropoda; class Malacostraca; order Amphipoda; family Talitridae; genus Platorchestia; species Platorchestia sp. MABIK. The sequence goes on from JACJUY010000385.1 coordinate 3,631, forward strand.
ATTTTTATTCTATTTCAGATTGTACCCCATTGGAGATAGCATACAGAGACTAGTCATGGAAGACATGGTCATCAAAAACTACCATCTACCAGCTGGGGTGAGTTATGATTCGGAGGATAATTATCAAATAAATGATACACGAACCATCTGGGGCGAAGTTTGTTGTTTCAGAGACTTATTGGTATTTCTTTGAAAATGTAAATGTGAAATGACAGCAGTAATATGATGTGCCATGTTGAGTTTCCATCCGAAATTGATTTGTTTCATTTTTTGAAAGCGCTTCTGATGTAACGTTAATAAACATTCTTGCTCGTTCTTCGTGAACTAAATTTGCCATTCATAGGCTCTTTTTTTGTTAGAATTGGTAACGTGACCTTTGATCAGTAACGACGGTGAAATCTTCATGATAAAAGTAGGACTTTTCACGAAAAAACATATCTTGTTCTGCTTCATCTTCAGAATGCTATCTTTCAAAACAAAACTTGTGGAGCACAGGCTATATTTATGTGCTTTTAAATTGTACCTTGTGTTTCTATTGGTGGTAGCGCGACATGAAGAGAATAGCTGCTTTCCTAGAAGTTCGAACGTTGAGCCAAAGAGTATTTCAACAGCTTTTGTGAGACTGTTAAATTCGTGCCACTAATGTTGCATTGCTTTAACGAGGGCAGACTTGCCTGGACCTGAACGTGTACCCTTGGCTGCGGGACCCCAACATCTTTCCGGACCCCCTTCGCGTGATGCTCGAGCGCTGGTCTCGCCCGCCCAGTGGCGGTGTGACTGACGCTTACCATCCCATCATCAACACGCCCTTCAGCACCGGCGTGCGGACGTGTGTGGGTGAGTTCGGTGGTGTTCTGAGACGGAGCGGATGTCTGTTTTTGTGCACTCAGGTGTTGTGTGCGCCTGTTTTTGTGATCTTTGGTTTGTGACACGAAATAAGCGCCTGTTTTTGAGAGTTTGGGTTTATGACACTCGGTATAAGAGCCTGTTTTTGTGTGTTTGTGTTTGTGACACTCGGCGTAAGCGCCTGTTTTTGTGAGTTTGGGTTTGTGACACTCGGCATAAGCGCCTGTTTTTGTGAATTTGGGTTTGTGACACTCGGCATAAGCGCCTGTTTGTGTGAATTTGGGTTTGTGACACTCGGCGTAAGCACCTGTTTTTATGAGTTTGGGTTTGTGACACTCGGCATAAGCGCCTGTTTTTGTGAATTTGGGTTTGTGACACTCGGCATAAGCGCCTGTTTTTGTGAATTTGGGTTTGTGACACTCTGCGTAAGCGCCTGTTTTTGTGAATTTGGGTTTGTGACACTCGGCGTAAGCGCCTGTTTTTGTGAATTTGGGTTTGTGACACTCGGCGTAAGCACCTGTTTTTATGAGTTTGGGTTTGTGACACTCGGCATAAGCGCCGGTTTTTGTGAATTTGGGTTTGTGACACTCGGCGTAAGCGCCTGTTTTTGTGAATTTGGGTTTGTGACACTCGGCGTAAGCGCCTGTTTTTGTGAATTTGGGTTTGTGACACTCGGCGTAAGCGCCTGTTTTTGTGAATTTGGGTTTGTGACACTCGGCGTAAGCACCTGTTTTTATGAGTTTAGGTTTGTGACACTCGGCGTAAGCGCCTGTTTTTGTGAATTTGGGTTTGTGACACTCGGCGTAAGCGCCTGTTTTTGTGAATTTGGGTTTGTGACACTCGGCGTAAGCACCTGTTTTTATGAGTTTGGGTTTGTGACACTCGGCGTAAGCGCCTGTTTTTATGAGTTTGGGTTTATGACACGGTATAAGCGCCTGTTTTTATGAGTTTGGGTTTGTGACACTCGGCGTAAGCGCCTGTTTTTATGAGTTTGGGTTTATGACACTGGGTGTAAGAGACTATTTTTGTGAGTTTGGGTTTATGACACTGGGTGTAAGAGACTATTTTTGTGAGTTTGGGTTTATGACACTGGGTGTAAGAGACTATTTTTGTGAGTTTGGGTTTATGAAACTGGGTGTAAGAGACTATTTTTGTGAGTTTGGGTTTATGACACTGGGTGTAAGAGACTATTTTTGTGAGTGGGGTGGTACGATGAGCGGATGTTCGTCTGTTTGGGTGATTCAAGTGCTGGTGCACAAGTGATGGTGCACAAGTGGTGGTGCACAAGTGGTGGCGCACAAGTGGTGGTGCAGAAGTGGTGGTGCACAAGTGCTGGTTTTCGCTTATAACTCAGCTTGCTCGTCTAAATTATTGTTTCATTAATTTATGCTGAGATAATCTAGTCTTCTCTTCTCCAGGTCGGCGACTTGCAACCCATGACATCTCATGCTTTCTACTGCGCCTTCTGCAGCGGTTCCGCGTTTCGCAGTCGCCGCCCACGACGCCACGGCAGGTGTACAAAATCTTGCTGCGTCCACAGCAGCCGTTGAATCTTAACTTACATCCCTGCGAGTGAAGTTTGGCTTTGAAGTTTAGCGTTGAAGTTTGGCCATTACCTCTAGTGCACCAGGCGTTGTAGAGTGTCCTTTACTTTGAACGTGTCGTCGTTCGTTTCATTATTGTGCTGTCTTTATTCATGAAAACAGGCCTGACCATCGAACCTTGCTGTAAACAAGCCTATCCACTCACTGCTTCTTGGTAATATTTGATGGTATGATATTTTTGACTGTTTTTCAGAGATTTTTTGGCACCAAACAGTAGGTTTATGAGGCACACAACCTTTGATTTCAAATACAATTCGAACTTCAATTTCAACTACTTGGGTTCAACGGAAGGATCGAGACTTAATTCCTCCGCATAATAGTCTAGGATTCCCTCATGCCTGCAATATTTCTTCCAGTCATTCTCAGTGAGAATTTTGTCCCGAGAAAACTCCTGGTGACGATCCCGGGTTAGCATTTTGTTCCAATCTTTGCGGTCCGAGAAACGTAGACGGTGCTGGGATCCCAAGCCTGCCGAACTGGATCGAATTTCTTTACGTGGATTTTATCTAAATGGGCGCATGCACCGGGATCGAATGTGCCTTATTCACGCAGGATCCGAGCACCGAGGTGCAGATCTTACTTCTGGCCGCCGTGACAGACTTGGCGTCTATTATCCATATTTTAGTTTTCAAATAAATGTTTTATATTTAACTAGGTTTACGTTTCGTGTTCGCCTGCATCTGCGGCAACTCCCAAAAATTTTTTACTTCAGTTACGTTAGCTTTTTTGTGCGATGTCACTACTGTTAATAAGTTGTGTATTGAAAGGGATTTATGGTTTACTTGGTAATTTTACTCTCAGAAAACAATGGTGCTACTTATAACTCTCATATGCTATGAAATACAATTCTTATAATATCGTATTATTTTACTCTTTAAGTGACCGTTTGGTCTGTGGGCCTCCGCGTTCGTGCACTCGATTCTCTTTTGCTTGTTGCCCTTTGTGACTGCCGTTCATAATTTGAGTAGATGCCAACTGCATCTAATGAAAATAGTAGTTCTTTTTTTTTTATTTCACGTCTAAACTCCCGCGCTACGTATTGGACTATGTCATTCCACGTCTAAACTTTACAAATACCTTTCTTATTTTGTGGAGGAACAAAAAATATTGAACTTTTATTCATGGTTATTTTACGGAGGTGCGCAAATATTGACCTTTTATTCCTACTTATTTAACGGACGGTTAGAAATAATATTTCTTATTTTATGGAGGGACAAAAATTACGATCACTCATTCTTTCTTATTTTGCGAAGTAGTGCAAATAATGACCTCGCTCGCCATAGCCGTGTGTGTATAGGACCTGACTCCGTGCGGGGAGACCCGGGTTCGAGTCTCGGCGCTGGTGGCGATTTTCTCTGTTGGGTATAGGAGAAAAATTCTAAGCACAATACCCCTCTCTACCCAGGTGTCTGAAATGGGTACCGGTCTTTGACCGGGGGAAAGCGTCATGGCGTCCTGGTGTTAGTTCTAAGGCATTTGAAAAACCAATGTAAAAGGTGATATGTATCATGCTTCAATTGGAAATAAAGCATCCGTAGATGCCGATGTTGTTTATTCTTCTTATTATTGCTTATTTTACGGAAGGGCACAAATAGTCTTATTCATTCTAATTTCGCGAAGTGGCATAAATAATGATCTCTTTTTCTTACTTATTTTTGGAATGCAAAAATAAGAGGCACACTCTCATCTCCAGATTCTTCTGTTCCTTTGCGTGTTCTTATATTCCGTCGCAGTACAGTAAATTACCTGTAGCATTAGATTGGCTGTGATGCAAGTGCTTGCTTATGACGTAGTTCATGTTTCTTCCATGAGATATCGAAGCCTGTGATCACAACGCTTGGCGGGTATTTTTGCTCCAACAATATCAAGTAATGGTGATTTTTTCGTGGTTGCTTTCGAGGTGCCACTCATTGAAAATAGACATATTTCGTGAGACGTAGGGTGTTGTGATCGTAGTATTTTATGTTCGTGCAGTCTCGGTGAGAGGGCTTGCGTGCTGTCGGGACTTCGGTCCGGGTGGACCGAAGGGGGGAGTCATTAGACATTTGAGAAACCGATGTGTGGTGAAATGCGACAGCTTGTTAGGAACGAAATTTATTTTAAAAAACATCCTGCGTTGCACTGCGTTCGACCAACCTTACAAGCGAGTGTCCCGTGCACAAGAAGTGTGGCGGCCCCAGTGCCTCGAATTTGTATTTACATACATTTGTGGTGTCTCTTCTGTCCTTGAATGCTGAGGAATCATCTGATGTGATGTTTCTTGAGCTCTCTATGGAGATTGGTCCAAAAATGGTCCGCCCCTAAGGTGGCTCTCGTTACAATCTTACTTGCCGTTTTAGATTTCTAAACGCTTAGTTGTTGGGCAATTATAATTTTTGACTGTGTATTCAATATATAACTATCCCAGGGTAAGATGAAAATACATGCAACGATGTGAAATACATGTATTGTTAATTCGCGTTTCATTATATCCCATACATTTTTTGATTGAAGCGGTAGGTAGATTTTGTGGGAAATTATGCCGGTTCAAATTGGTGTACTCTATTACTCATTTCCAAATGGTTCCTTCCTCTTTCCTTTCTTGGGAACACCTGAAGTGTCGTTAGGGAGGCCCAAACTAACGTAATGTAACTCAATCTATTCTAATTCTTATCATTGGTGTATAAATGGTGCCTTCGTCTTTTTTCTCTTGGGAACACCTGCTGTGTGGTTAGAGAGGTTCAAATTAACTTGTGTTCTAATCCAATTTTTGTCGCGCGTGTCATTTCACTGCAGCAATGACTGACTGGATGAAATTGACTGAAATTGATTGACTGACTGGATGAAATTGACTGAAATTGATTGACTGACGGGATGCGCTAAGGAGCAGGCGCTCGCACCAGGCCTAGATCAGATGCTAACTGGGCTTTTTGCCGAAGATTTATTTAAAAAACTCCAACTTGCGGATATTGGCCATGAAAGAAGGCCATAAAAGGTGTTGGGTGAGGTCCATAAAATGTAATCTTAGCCTTAAAAGGTGTGGGAGGTGAGGTACTGCTAGTTTTCGGTAAAATTTGCGCTGATGCAGGACCAAAAATTTTGACCATTGTTCGTCAAGCTCTACGTTTTAAATTTGATACAATTCAGATTGCGAAATCTCTTTCCACCTGTATTTTTCTAACCGTATAGGTGGGTTGTACTTTTACGTGAGGGATTAGCGCTTCCAAGGGAGATGTGAGGTCCTGAGCTGAAAATTAGGTAGGCCTTCCTTGTGTTGAAATAAAGTAGATTTTTCGTTTGGTTACGGACCCTCTTTTTTTCGGTCCACTGCTGTTCTTTTCTTTAGCACCTGTTACTTCCTTCCGCATCTTTGACCTTCCTTCATGAACTTCTTTTAGTCTTGCTGTTTCTATACAAAGTGGGGGAGGAAACCCTTTTTGCATAGAAATCTCGTTCCACTGATTCATATTAAAAAGTGCCTTCCTTCCTCTCTTGGGAACCTTCGTTGTGGTTTGGGAGGCGGAAACTAACTTGCTTATCTATCTCTTTATTTCGTCGATTTAGCTTCTGAACCTTCACCACGCGTAGTGCTACTGGCCCCATTCGCTTAGGGAGAGACATGAACGCCTCAGGGAATTTCATGGAAAAGACACAGCAGGTACAAGACAAGTGGCTTCTTCCCAGCTAGCTTATCTAGGTCCTGTGACGTCCGATTCTAATCACGCGGGATGCGTATCCGTGCCTTAATGTTGATCTTATCAACACTTAACTGTATTATTATTATTAATTATCTAATCACGCGCAGGCACTTGAGTAGTAGAGGCGCTCCAACCAAATCACGACTAGACGACGTAATCTTCCGAACACTACCTTCGAGTAATCCTTGGCTTTATTGCAACATGCACAAAAATTCAAGGAAAGTCTCGTAAATTTTTCGTTGATTTGAGTCCTCTTCTTTTGGTCAGCTGAACTATGGGCATTACGTTTTTTCAGTTATTTTACCCACTGACTTGCCTGTTTCTCGCATTTAACTACGATGGTGTGTGTACCGTCTGAGGATATCCATATTAGAGCATTTCTGAAACAGAGTTATTGTGTGTTATTTTACCTATCAAAATGGAACATTTCAATTTTTTTGGTTTTTCTTTACGGCGCAATGAGCAAATTGCATTAAATGACAGAAGACTCCTGCTTCAATACCATACTGCGGTACGGAACATTTCTGTGTGTACAGCTCCTCTGGTGATCGTTGAGAACCGAGACGGCGAGTAAGAGTGGTTCAAGAGGAGTAACTCAGTGACCTTGCTAAAAATATCACTATCTCTCAGTTTAACAGCCGAAGGACATTCTGATTGAAGGTTCATGCGGAGCAATCAATAAAGATTTTTCCATAATCGATGTTTCTCCTTTGTCGAAAGATTTGTTGCGTCCTGAAAAAAACTTTTATGGATAATCATTTTCTTTCTTGATTGATTTAATTAAATGTCATGTAAAATAACTTCGTTTCACCTAAAACCAAAATACAAAATAGATGAGTAATCGTCAAAGGATCGGTGCATTTTTTCGTGACACCCTGAATATATGGCGATGTACCTGTATGTGTGTTGCGCTTTATCTGGGCTGGGAATACTTTTTGTTAACTTCCCACTGACAAAAAAATTAACTTGATCTAGGAAGAATAAAGGAGATTTTCTTCTTCTCCGGCTCAACTGATTTTTGGCACCTGCCGAGAAAAGAAGCCAATGTTCTTCATTAATGAATATCTCATACCCTCACGAGCTAAGACCATGTACACTTTGCGAGTAGCCAGAAGGAAATTTACGGAGAAAATTGGAATCCCGAGAACTCAGGATGGAAACATCTTCGTATCTAATCCCGGAGACCCGGATTTAAGACCCCGTCAGATCAACACGCCAGAACAACTCGACCAATACCTCATGCTCCACCTGAACATGTCATCGAAACAGGTCATGAGTGACTAGGCTTTATTGGGGGATCATCTCAATTAGATATCATGTCAGTTTCACCTCAATTAGATATCAGTCTCACCTCAATCTTAGCAAATGTATAACAGATGTATGTAAACATTTATGACAGCTGTTTGTGAACTTTGTAACAACGACATCAGCAATTTTTCCCTACCAATGTCATCATAGAACTTAGATTTCCACCCTGTTCGCTTTCCTAATTTATTTGTATGAAATTTTGTTTACCACTAAAATTATTACTTGTAAACCCTGTTAACTGATTATGTCATCGTCTTCAAAATTTTAAAAAACTTATTACCTGTTGTATGTAAACTTTGTGTCAACGCCCTCAGAAATTTGTACGCACCGAAATTGTGATATTGAACTCCAATATTATTCGCTCATGGAGTGAGTATGTGTGTACTCACGAAATCGCACTAGATTTTTTTTACTCTTTTCTCTCATACCTCCTAAGCTAGTTTTAGACAGGAAAATCCTTTTAATCGCGACTCCGCATTTCGTTTTTTAAGTTATGTATTACTTACTGCCTACTAATTTTAAATGACTGATCACACTGATGTATTCGAAGATATTGACCCAGATCTCAATCATTTGAACAGAATATATCCAAACCTAAACGACTCTCAGGAGTGTAGGTATACTAAAATATCAAAATTCAATGAAACTGTACGAATAACTCGCCAGGATTTCTCACTCCTGTGTGGGAACTGTAGGTCACTGTATCCAAAAATGGAAGAGATACAATGTACTATTACTGAACTTAAGTATAACCTAGACGTGATTAGCTTCACCGAAAGCTGGCTAGATGACTCAACCAAAGACATGATTAGATTTGATAATTATCATAGTTACCATTCGCTACGAAAAAACAAGCGAGGCGGAGGCATCAGTACATATATATCTAACCACATAGACTCGAGTACCATAGCAAGTGCAACAATGAATCGGGATCATATAGAATCACTCTTCGTAGAACTGTCTAGAGATGGTAAACGAATTGTGCTTGGAACGGTGTATAGGCCTCCTTCAGCCTGTCCTATATCCTTCCTGGATGAGCTAAATCGTATTATTTCTCAGTTCAACAGGTCCTTATACAATGACATAATGATTTGCGGTGACTTCAAAAATGATTTACTGAAACATGAAAGCTATGAATCCATCTCTAATTTCCTTAATGCCTTTCAGTCTAAATCCTTCCTTCCGACCATCACAAAGCCAACTCGAATATCCTCAGAATGTGCAACGCTGCTTGACAATATCTTTATGACAGACCCAACTGATTTTCTTGCTGGAATAATTACTTCTGACTTATCGGATCATTTTCCAGTTTTTCTTGTTAACAAAAATGTCTATATTACTTACACCGAACCACGGGCTGAAACTTACTCATATCGTAAAGTAAACGCATCAAATTTAGAAGAAATGCGCACCGTTCTAGAAGAATCAATGCCAAAATTGCACATCCCTCAACACAATGATGCAACGAGCATTGATGAAACAGTAGTAAAGTTGACTGAAACTATAATGACCGCATACAATCAATGTTGCCCAATTGTAACTCGTACAGTTACCCCGAAAAATAAACAAAAGCCCTGGATTACTGGAGACATCGTAATAAATATAAAGAAACGTCAAGCGTACCTAGCCCTCCTCTACGAAGGGTGAATATCTAGAGAAACATACAACCGATTCAGAAACTATGTGACAAATCAGATAAGAAAATAAAAAAAGAGCTACTTTACGCTCAAGTTTACTCACTTTAAAGCTGACGTTAAAAAGACTTGGCACCTCCTTAACTCTTGCTGTAAACCGAATAACGCCGATAAAAAGAAAATTGAATATATTGTTCAAGATAATGTAAAATACCATGAAAAGAAAGAAATGGCTAATCTCTTTAACAATTTCTTCGTACACGTAGGG